>JADDOH010002482.1:0-17286 GCA_016648135.1 Agrypnia vestita | reverse complement strand
TTTTTTTATTTGTTTTAAATTTAAGTGCTTAATTCAGTAGACAAACTCGTAAATATAAAGAGGTAATTTTTAAAATAATGTCTTATAAAAATCTTTAAAATATTATAGAAAAGTTTTTACTAATACTGTCTGCACATACATTTAGAAATTTTCAAAAACTTTTTATGTCTTAATTTGAAGAAATAAAATATTTAAACAAATAAAATAAATCACTCTCAGAAAACTACATACAAAAAATCCATCTTTTGAAAAAATATTGTTACCACTGAGACTTAAACCCAGAACTTTATATTACAGGTACACTGTTCCAAGTTCATGTCTTGGTAGAAACAATATTCTTCGATAAATAGGTTTTTACTGCTATATATCTAATTTGTTTTAATTATCAAGGAACTGTTTACTAAATTAGCAACTTCATAGTAAAAATGTGATTTAATTTAGAATAATTGAATAATATATACTGATTTTTGTAAAACATGCATGTAAAAATTAAAGAATAAAAATAAATTTCTTATAAGGTAAGTCAGTGTTTAGTTGGCGTGTGTTTCCAGATTCAAAAGTGTACGAGAAATTGTGTGAAAGTATCGCTTTTTACGAGCGCAATGATTATCGCTAGGTAATAAAGAACTTGGCTTCATGATACCATAATCAGACATTCAATTCCCGTCGGTAATAAAGTAATTATTGATTACAGCTATGAATTTTTAAATAATTATGAAATTCTTAGGTCATTACAGAGCATTGTACTTTCGATAGATTAGTTCTATGGAAAAAAGGAAAATACAACTAAAACTAAATTCTAAAGGGAAAAAAATTTAGCGCACTGTAACGTAATAAACCAGCAATGACCAAACTATATTTGTTATGGTAATTTAGTATCTAACATGTGGTATAAATTTTTGAAGAAAAAATGTAGGTGCGATTAGTAGTAGGCATATATATAATGATTCTATGAAATGCCGTCTGAATGTAACGCTGTCAAGTGCGTTTAATATTGTAAATGGTGAAAATAGTGGAAATTTTGGTATAATCGAGTATATTCGCAAGTTTATAATCATTTGAAATTGTATTCACAATATTCCCATTTTCAGTTTATAGTTTCTTCAGAATATTTCACACCTACATTAACCAGTACGTTTTTGACCTCCGCGGTGAGAGGGCACTGTCCTGAAAGCGCTGTGATATGTGTCCAGCGAAACTCGAAATAGAATTTTTACACATACATACGGTTTGTGTAAAATAGTCATTTTATTTCATCATTACCATATTTATTCCCTCGTCCTATAGTAGGGGCGGGGGTCCAAAGTCTCGACAAGGTGTTTGTGCTGCTTCCGTACGAGTTAACCAGTCCAGTTTCCATTCGGTTTTCATACACTTTTTTTGTTATTTTATTTTATTTCAATTAATAAATACATCGAACGACCGTAATATAAACCTTGATGGTGATGGCAAATAACCTTATTTTTTGTCTTTTCCGGCAGATTCTTGTCATATCTCTTGTCTTTTTGTCCTCCTTTCAACCCTTGTAAATTTAATGTTAACATCATAACCATCAACCACAGATATTTTTATATATTATATATATATTATATATATATATATATATATTTATTATATATATATATACTCACTGGATGGAGTCCTTCCCATGACTTAACCAGCCCCCTCGGCCCTCCGCCAAACTTCGTCATGTCACTCTGATGCTTCCGATAATTTCTTCTACATACTTTGACGCTTGGGTGTTCTCTGGGTCGTTTTCGGTCTATTGGTTATCATTCAAGAATATTCACTGTCAATCGATCTCACGTGTATTTTATAAAATGGCCCACCAATTCCATTTACGCCTTTAACTGGTGTACAATAATGAAATCCTTCAACTTTTAGGTACTGATGTTCATACCCATTTGTTTTTTATTCTAATTCTTTCCATAATATTCTGTGTCCATACTACGCTGCAATGTCAGGGGCTTCTCAGTTTTGTATTCGAGAGTCCGAGTATTACTACCATATCAGAATAGAAAGATGCACTGGACTCTTGAGATACTGGCATATTATTTGTGAATTTGTAATTTGTTCTCATGTAAACTGGAGATTTTTGATACAAATATCAAATATTGTAACGAAATGGCAAAAGAGATTAGGTACAGAATCCCACGTTATATGTCAATGACACAATAAGATCGAAACTTCTAGAACCTTCCCCTACATTCTGGAACACACTACCGCACTCTGGAATTAGCTACATCATACGAGAAAAAAACAGGAAAAGCCTAGAAACGACGAGAACCTTCTCTAAACACAAGTTAATCTGTTAGATTTTTTGTAGTATCCAGTTTTTGTATATAAATAGCACGAATCTAGGTCGCAGGGCGGAGTGGTCGTGTTTGACGAGTCAATTCAGTGCGAAGTACGCGCGAGGTACGGGATGACGCGCAGTGAGGCCAGTCGTGTCAATTATTTAAAAAATTAACTTTTAGAAGTTGTTGTGCGTCCATCCTAATGAAGAAACAGTACAGTATCTTCATTAGGACATCGAAGATACAGTACAGTATCCAGCCTATTTTGTCCCAACGAAGATACTGTACTTTATCTTCGTTAGGACAAAATAGGCTAGGACCACACTAGGATACACATATACGCCACATAAATATGTAATAACCTAATCGCAAAATTTTTAGAACATCATCTTTAATATAAGTAAGTCGCCCTCGGCGCTATCTATAGGGTCTCTTCAGTTAGATGCAAAGCATCCATCCGCCGCTGTGGAAATTTTCTAGGTGTTCTTCGCCCTAAAGTCGTGCCAAAAATGACAAAAATTAGAATAACTTTTTGTTTACTCTCGTTGTAGGATTGAGGCGTCCTCGTAGAACACCCGACGTGGTTGTAGGCAAGTTACGCTTTAGCCTCAGTTGTAGCCAATTTTAATAAATATCTTTTTCCGCAATTGATGAAGAGAATATTTTCGCAATTTTTTTACAAATATATAAATAATGATATGATATGCATTATGCGTTTACTTTTTATAGTCTATAAATTCGATATTTCAATCACAGTTATTTTTAATCCTTGTATAAACAAAATAACTTTAGCAGTTAATTACAAGTTCATTATATACGAATTTCATTAACACGAGGAACTCGAATAGGTTGGATAATAAAACATGTTTAGCAAAATAACAAAGATACCTATGATATATTATATTCGTAAGAATAAAAAGTAAGCAGTGTGTTCAGAAGTAAATAATGTTTCAAAACCTATTTATTAAATCACTAAATGTGTTTTTTGTCCATGTAATTAATCGCTTTCTAGTTTTTTAATATATTTTTAGCGTTTGGATTTATTGAGGTGAGATTTTTTTTACACACATTACATTATGCGTAAAACACTTGACGGTTAACGATAAGACCACAATAAGGAAGTACATTAAATAATCCGTTTTTTTCACGCCTTAAGTCCACGCCTTAATGCCGATATTGAAGTATAGTTTGGCTTCTGGTGGAAAAAATGAAGAAATGTTAAACACTTTATCTTCTCGGCCAATATATAGAAATTTTCAAAATAATCGCTCAGATATTTATTACTTTTAATCTTTTTTAGTATGATGGAAAACAAAAAAAACCTAAAAAAACAATCGAAGCATTCGTGAACTCACATTTATACAAAATCTGACAGCTGACAAATATTCAATATGGCGTCGTTAGTTTCAGTTCCAATTTCGTCCATTCTTCAGATAAGTTTGAGCTGCACGTGGTATACATGCCATAATTCTGGGCATTGAGATATACGCACGTGGAGTGCTACCTAAAGAACATTCGCAGGCTATTCTCTATGTCGTTTCGTGCGAGTATGCAGCTAATGAATAATTGATATTCGGAGGTATTGGCGTCCTTTACTATGTTCTCCTCTTTCATAGAAAACGTAAGCGTTATCAGTCATAATTGTTAAAATGGTTAAATCATGCAGTTCTTATGGATGCCAAAATGTTTGGTATCCAAATTGTGGCCTTCGCTTAAGTGGTTGTCGAGGTTTTATTTTCATATTATAGTACTTCTTCGTTCATAACCTTCTTATGTTATGGACATATGATATTTTCTAGTATTTTACAGATTACAATTAAAAAAAATTCAGATTGCCTCTTCAAACATCAGATTTTTTGGCACATTTTTACTATTTTATTGATTACTAGCTGTTCATACCCGGCGTTGCACGGGTTATGGATTAAGTTTAAAATTTTGTGAGGGTAAACAAAGTTTCGATTCGAACGGTATAGATTTGCATCGAAAATATATCAGGGGGAGGGGAAAGGGTAAAAGCAAAGGGGGGAATTTCAAATATAGGTATTATCCGCCGAGTTTTAAAGAAGAACATTCTAAATTTTGAGTCCGATCGGTCAAACGGTACAGATTTGCATCGAAAATATGTCAGGGGGAGGGGAAGAGGTATGAGAATAGGAGGGAAATGTTGCCTATGTTAAGAAAAATAAGTTTCTTTTCTTGAATAAGTTTCCAAATTTTGAGTCCGATCGGTCGAACGGTACAGATTTGCATTGTAAATATATCTGGGGGAGGGAAAAGGGTAAAAGAATTGGGGGAAATATCGCCTATGTTACCCACCAAGTCCTAAAGAATAAGTTTACAAATTTTGAGTCCGATCGGTCGAAAGGTACATATTTGCATCGAAAATATGTCAGGGGGAGGGGAAGGGGTAAAATAATATGGGGGAAATGTTTACAAATTATTATTATTAGATAAGTTTACAAATTTTGAGTCCGATCGGTCGAAAGGTACAGATTTGCATCGAAAATATGTAATGGGGAGGGGAAGGGGTAAAAGAATAGGAGGGAAGTGTTACCTATGTTACCCGACGGGGTGTAAAACATAAGTAAGCAAAATTTGAATCGAATCAGACAAACGGTGTGGATTTGTATAGAGAACAGACAGACAGACAGACATTGAGTTTTATAGGTATAGATAATTGATAAATGTTTTGGAGGGTGGTACGACTATAATTCTGCGCGTGCGCCTAATAACGCTAAATTAATAGCAATGCTTAGTAAGTAAGGAACGACAAGCCCAAACCTAAAGTGAACCACTGGCACCTGATGGTGAGTTACAGCTTTATCTAATACTGGGGAGAGGTTGAAAATGGTACAAGCTAGCTGGGCTCCAGAACAGATACATAGAGAAGTTAACTTAGATTAGAATAAAAATATCTGGAAATGTTTGAAAGTTGATTCGCTTAATTTATATATATATATCTACATCTGTATACAATTTCTATTTCTATCATACAGATGTAATTAAAGCCAGCTGTTAATTGCATATTTTTCATGTTTTTAAACATGAAAAAATATGCAATTAACTGTTTATTATCAAAATTAAATGTTTTTTCATTTTCCTTAAAGCTTTCGAAATTACTAGCAAGAAGGCAATCGGCTATCGCCGACTGCCTTCTGCTAGGCCTTGTGGGGGCTATTGTGGCCGCCTTGCGGCCAATGATGGCCGCTCCGCGGCCAGCAATGGCCGATGCGCGGCTGTGCAGCAAACACAATTTTTTACCTATGCCTACGTCAGCCGCCTCGCGGCCAATTGTATCTGGCAAATATCCACTTTTAATTACGGATAGCTTAGATATAATTAAGACAAAGTATTTAGTTAGTATTTCAAACCGATTAATAAGTCAGAGCGGAGTTTTAAAACTAATATTTTGAACATGCTTTGTCAATTATCAAATTAACACTCTTTGCCATCATATTAAAAAACATGGTCCATTCCAAATTCTGAACAATTTTTTTTCGTATTTATCAGGATAGATCTATCTCAATGCCGTTGTTCTGTATGTCCTCATATTATTAATGTTTAGAAAATATAAATTATCACTTCCGAAACACGAAATTCTAACCTGAAAGACATGAATATGACAGTTAAATATCATACATAATTATGTACTGCTCCGTAATCTAAAATCCGCGTCTTGATTCATTTTATTCATTATGATATAACATTTTTCTAACTAAAAGTAGCTTTTTAAAGCGATAAATAGTTTAAAGAGAAAACGTAAATAGCTGTCATTGCTCCAAAATGGCGACGAACGGCCGAATTGACAGCAGTGACAGCTAGGTTTACATAACCAAAAAAAGATATGGCGAAATTTACAAACAATTTTGAAACAAAAATACGTATATCAAAAATTAATAAACATTTATTAATATTAAGTACGTTATTTTTATAAGTGACCATTTTTATTTTACGTGTATAATATTTCTACACATTAAATATTATCTGCATGTATTTTAAAACAATCCATACTTCTCGCTACTTTATACGATTTCGCCATTTGTTTTTGTTTAACTGGCAACAGAAATTATCCGGAGACAGCGACATTGGTTAGCGTAATTAATATATAGATTAAAACTTGTCGTTTGAAACAGTCGCAGAATATTCTTAACTTACATCTCTGTCTCAAAACTTTTCAAACTAACGCCGCACTGTTCATTCAAAAGTGGTTTCTTCATCCCTTGCTAGGTTAACATCTCATGCTGATAGAGAGAATATTGCAAATCAAACACCCGAATCAATAAATAAACATGGTATAAGAACGGCTAACTGTCAAAGAAAAATAAATTAAAAAAAAAAAACTGGCAAAAAAGTTCACAATTCAATATTAGCTACGACTTTAACAATAACCGTATAATGATGGTAGTATTTGATAATTATTGGCTTATCTAATATTCAAGCGATATTTTTAATTTTGACATACGCATATATAATAACAGATTCATTCATACATGACTTATCAATTAATTAAAAAACAGAAGTTGAAACACGAGTCTCATAAACTATTGGAAATTCTTAAGAGTTACATTGTGAAAAAAAATGTAATTAATAATCCATTTAAAATACCTGTTTTATTTCAAATGAAATTTTTCAACGATCACGCATAAATCGTTGTTATTTTTTTTAATATCAATGACAATTATTTTTCGAAAGTGACTTTCATACATAAAAAACCTGTTTCAAACCACTGTAAAATAGTAAAATTAAAACATTATCTGGTGATATCCGTATTAAAAAAAATTTAGTAGGTAGGTATATAACGTCATTAAGGCAGGAGTACCTACCGTTAAAATTTTTACGAAATCAATAAAAACAATATAATTTTAACAATGTTACTATAATACCATTCAAAATTAGGCTAATCACATTCAGTTCCTATTAAATTATTTTTTCATTTCGTTTTATACTTTGCGGTATGTACGTACGCCTACATAAAATCTATCGCGCCACGCCCTCATCGAGAAAATAATTCTTTATTATAAAAGATAAATATTTATGGCGTGAACAACCTTATAACCTAAACTAGATATTACTTAAACTCCCGAGGCTCTCATAAACACATATTATAAAAATTGTATCATTTTTAATATCAAAAATATATATTTTTAAAATTATCAACGTTTTTGTTACGATCACATTCTTTTTATATTAATAAAAATACATAATTCAATGTCTATCATTAATGCTACCAGATGACCTAAATAATAATGAGGTATGAAATAATAAGAAGGTATAAAAAGAAAAAAGCATTCTTCATGCACATGAAATTGCATTATGTAATAATGTAAATCACTAACACTACCTCTAAGTCTCTACGCCACAGCACGCAGCAGCAGTTCTCACAGCATTATCGTGAAGAAGATCGAATTAACTTTTTCATTTAGTCTATCCATCTTATAGGAAACCTCTTGCTTGGTCTCGTTCACTCTC
Organism: Agrypnia vestita; assembly: GCA_016648135.1. NCBI lineage: Eukaryota > Metazoa > Arthropoda > Insecta > Trichoptera > Phryganeidae > Agrypnia > Agrypnia vestita. The sequence goes on along the minus strand of JADDOH010002482.1, from coordinate 9,520 downwards.
GAGATTCTCGTTGTTTTTTTTTCTGGTATAATAATATTATTTATATTTTTTTTTACATATACCTAAGAAAAATAAAATTTATTGTAGAAAAAATATTTTTTTTACTTCTCGATGAGAGTCAAGCTCATACTCCTGTATGCAGAAAAATTACACACCAAGATTTCGGCGGTCTTTGATTTTTTTACCTCACATACGCTGCATAAGAATCCGTATGTGGTGACCATAAATTGAAATTTACATTACAAGCAGTTCCTGATTGCATATTCATTGTTACCCGTTGCTGGGGGAGAAATATTTTAATGAACTTTTTAGAGAGGGAATTCTCGGGAATGGCCAGAAGAATATTTTATTCCTAAATATGTGTCGAAGTTTTATGCTAAGATTTAAAATATATTTAAAGAATATTAACCCAATATTCTTATTATTTAATTCTCCGTTTTATTACATTTACCTCTGAACGTGTTTTTTTATTAATAATTTGTACAGTAATACATGCATAATACATGATATTCCTGCATAACGTAAGTTGAACGTAGACTCGTTAATTTAACAGCTTTTCTATTTTTACCACATTTATTATAATTTTTTAATAAGGTACGTATTAATTAATTCTGAATGATAAAATTATCAAGCCTATCTCAAAATTGTAGTTGTTGATTACCTAATTGCAAATTATTTAATCTCTTCATTACTAACAAGTCAACTTCTGCTTACCTTGTTAACATATTTCATACGCATAAGGTTTAATGTTTATTCTATGGAATAGTAATATTTAATATGAGAATTGTATTTGCTGGCGTTAATTGTTTACGTTAGGTTATATTGCATTGTATATTAATATTACAGAATAGAGCAACCGAAACGAGATTTTTAGCCGTAACCGAAAACGAAATCAGTAAAATTTTATTAGTCTTTAGATATCATAATAGTAATCTTATTCTGTAAACAAATCAATCCTTTTACAATTTAAGTATTTTTTAGACAATAGAAAATTAATAAATAACTAATCAGCAATTAAACTAAAAACTTGTAAAAAAAACAAAATTTTAACATTACAAACCTCTTTAAACATACAAGTTATTTGACACTTTTCTTTTATCCATACCTATAGCAGTTATTACTCACAAACGCATGTTTCGGTTGAGCGTTTCGGCCGATTTTTGGCCGAAACCGAAACCGAAATTTTGGCCGGTCACTAATACATATACTTTGTTTTATAATAATTACTAGATGTTCATACCCGGCGTTGCACGGGTTAAGATTAAGTTTAAACAAAGGTTCGATTCGAACGGTAGAGATTTGTGTCAAAAATATATCAGGGGGAGGGGGAAGGGTAAAAAAATAGGTGGGAAATGTCAACAATGTTAACCGCCGAATACTAAATAACTATTTTGCAAATTTTGAGTCCGATCTGTCTAACGGTACAGATTTTCATAAAAAATATATCAGGGGAAAGAGAAGGGGTAAAAAAATAAGAGGGAATGTCACCTATGTTACCCACCGGGTCCCAAAGAATAAGTTTCCAAAATTTGAGTCCGATTGGTCGAATGGTACAGATTTGTATCGAAAATATGTCAGGGGGAGGGGAGGGGGTAAGAGAATAGGGGGAAATGTTGCCTGTATTACCCGCCGAATCCTAAAATTAATTTTCCAAATTTTGAGTCCGATCGGTCAAACGGTACAGATTTGCATCGAAAATATGTCAGGGGGAGGGGAAGGGGTAAGAGAAAAGGGGAGAAATGTTACCGCCCTAAAGCAAAAGTTTGCAAAATTTGAATCGAATCGGACAAACGGTGTGGATTTGTATAGAGAACAGACAGAGAGATATTGAGTTTTATAGGAATAGATAATTTAAAAATAGAGTACTGAATTAATACGTTTCATGTCTGTATGTAGTGTTAGCGCAGTTGGCTTACAGATGGGTAATTTGAAATTCATTTTGGTTTCCCGTATTATTAATTTCGCGCAAGGGATGAAACAATTTTTAAATTTTCAAAGCTGACCCATTAACAAGCAATCGGTCCGCTTTGTGCTTATAAAAATATTATTACTATTAAAAAAGAATAGACTCAAATATAAAGTTTATCATAATAATGTGGTACTAATTTTTAAAATCTTCAAATCTATTGAATAAAGTAGAAAAATTGAGATTGAAATCTTTATTTAGGAAGCCATGACATACATACATAGCATATATACATACATACATAGCATATATACATAGATACATACATATATAAATAGCCAATGAAGATTATCAACCAAATGTCGAATGCTTGCAAGGAAAAAATGTTTAAATTCAAAATAAAGCTTAGAAAATATGTGTTGTGTATATTTTAGACACAATACAAAATTATGAATATTGTGTGTGTGTTGGAGCACATTTAGATAGGTATATGGTTATGTATAAGCTATTTTAAGAATAAAAAATAAACTATAGCTAGACCGCATTCAAAAGAATGTGCGCAAAAAATATGTGTGTTGTCACGATGCAAAAAACAAACACAAAATAAGTTTTTCCAGTAACTAAAAAAAATATATTTATTTGGAATATCATTTTGAGGCTTATAATACGGGCTTGCCAGGCAACTTTTCCCCGCTTTCTTCTTACCGGATAAAGCTAGGAAATGGTCTTTTGATTGTGGTCGACCTATAGCTATGATATGACATTTTTCTAATATTTTTCGGCTTCGAGTTTAAGCTGTGAGAATAGCGTAATCCAGCGTTGTTAGCATTACAAGATGATGAACGATTACATTGAGTGAATGAATTATGCTTTTTTTTTTGCTTTTTATATGTAGTTCATCACTATTAGCGCCATCTGGTAGCGTTAGTGATGGATATTGTTACATAGAATAATGTGTATTGAAACATTTTTAAAATTGTTTACTGAGTAATGCCCGATCCTACGTAACCAAGAGGATTGAAGACCATTATTTTTATATTTAATATTTTCACATTTTTACATTACAAAAAGTTTTGTAGTGATAAGTCCTGGTATGTCGGTTTTTTGCTGGAATATCAACGGAAATATGCCGAAGGAATTTGTGACTATCTAAGAGATTTTCTCGGAAACATGATGAGCGGTGGTTCTGTGTACGGAATAAATTAGACTTATCGTACATTCCGGGATTTTTTATAATGTGTACCAATTCGACTGAATGGATATTATTCTAGGTTGTTTTGTGTCAGTTTTAAGGGTAGCCGATTTGATAATTAGCAATTTGACATAATATACTTTGAACACTGAAACGTGGCCCTAAATGCGGCTGCTACCGAAGACACGGCAGATTAATTCAGAAAATCCATAATTACGTCCTGATAACCGTAGAAGCCAAAGCATACATTACATTATTGTTTATTAATAGACTTGGTCCCCACTGTAATGGGTTGGGTTTTCTTCGTGGTGCTAAAAAATAAAAATCTGCATATTTGCAATTATTGTCCTTGCTATGTGATTTCCAATACTCCTCGCTGATTGGCCGTATAATATCTACCAGGCCCGGTACGGCTATCGAGTCGAGGTAGGCGGGTGCATGTGGTGGTGAATTGAAGTGAAATATATATTTTTAATTAGTCTATCACGCTTACACGAATGTGACTTTTGACATGATAATTGAATGGCAGAAAATCATTCCCAGCTATAACAATTTTTTTGTCTGTCTATCCCCGTAACTTCGTGTTACGTCCGTAATTTCGTTCGAATTCACGGTGAAAAAAAAAGAAATTAAACGGACGAAATTAAATTAAATAATATAAATTATTTAATTACCTAAATATTTTTCGCACGCACAATCGCCAGGGTTTAAAATAGTAGGTGCCTTTAACTGCCGGGGAAAAAGGTGTTAAAATATTTTGATAAAAGTCGTTATTACTATCTCAAGGGTGTCGGCTATAACTAAGTAAAAATGTATTCTTTAGGAACCGGCATGTATAAATACCATCATTTTCGATGGGTTACAACTAGTATTATATAAATTACAAGTTAGGGAACGTATATCAATACTATTATTGTTTTTTTGTATTATTATTTTTTGTATTTTTGTACACAACTACAAAAGTTATTTTACGTGTTGCTATATCTTTCCATATTTAGATAATTCTTACACACAATAAATAATAAGTGATGTTCCTTCGAGTTTTATACTTTGTTTAGTGACATATATTTTAATGACCCACCAGGAGTTGTAGAGCCAACAAATGTATTTGTGTGTGAAAAATTGGAGCGAATGAAATCGATAAAATAAGACAGATTGATTATGTGGAACGTATACGAAAAGAAAATATGGGAAGAAAACTATACGAAGCGAGCGTTGAAGGCAACAGGAACACAAGGCGTTCGAAAAATACCTGACGTTGTTAGATAAATCAAATATTACAGGATACGCCTGTTTAAAGCTTCAACAACCGTGCATGAGAAGATCTGTGAGCGAGGGAAAAATGGTGTGCCAGGGTGCCAGTGACCTGTGGCGTTCTATCCTCTGTCCATCACTGTAACGAAACGGTATATTCTCGAAATCCTGAATAAATCATGTAAGTTATTGATATATGTTGAATTATATTTTTTAAAGATCTTGTTGAGATCGGTGGTGCAAAGGTAATCGCATATTTGCTTATACCGACCCTGGTTAAAGCGTTGAACACCGACATTCACAAATAGTGATGTAGGCTTTTACAGCCCTGTAAAATGGGACTTGTCGTGACGTCCGTGTCGGGTCAGCGCCACGCCCGTCACGTATCCTGGTGTATAACATGATAAATAAATATAACAAAATACCACCGCCATTGCGGTCTGCGGGCCCACTCCCACCAGTGGCAGCCACCACAAAAATGTGCCCCAGCGCCGCCCCATGTAACTAAACATAATTCTAATCTAATTTTGTAGAAGGAGCATCCCTAGTAGAAAGACGCATCTCATGGCTGTGTTGGTGGATAGAGTCGCTATTGCCAATATGATCATCGACCACCAGGAGGAGAAGGCATTTTTAGAGAAGAATTTTGTAGAATACAATATAAATCTAAAGCTATCAGAAGCCCACTTTATTTTAAGTATTTTTTTCTAATGTAACATTTTTTTTTGACATTACAACAGGCTACGAGACCTAATTATTGTAGCGAAACAGATCATTAAAACATCCAGTCTTAAGAACAGCGCAAATATTATGTATCGCGATCTCACTGGAGATCGAATCCGGAACCCCTAAAATGAGAAGACTCTGTACCACGAGGGCTACCATGTGTTAAGTGTATGTATTTTTTTATCACAATGACTGTAGCGAAATACATCACAAAATCGCATAATTCCACCGTGATCTCACGGGTAATCGAACCCAGAACCCCTGGTTACGAAGCCAGTATTGTGATTTGTGGCCGCTTGACTATGAGGAGGTAGTATCCAGTACGTAAAACGCGCACAGATTATTTTTATGTGGGTAAATACCTATATCTAAAAGCGTATTTTGCTAGTGTGCTGATCCAGACTTTAAATTTCATCCCAAATGAAGATAGTTACTCGAATGAATTGGTAAGTGGAAGAAACGAATATAATGTTTAACCTTTAGTTAGGTTTTCTACTGTTGCAATCCTTATATTGAATTATTAGTAATTTCATTGCTAATAATGAAATTACTAATAATTCGGCTAAAAAAGAATAATATGATACATTAATAATTAAAGCCCTAATCTCCTCACTCTCCGCCATACTTTTTATGCCACCGCTGGTCGTGATTCGACCTCGATACAATTTTTTCACTCTCTAGTAGACAATCGCCAAAAAACAGTCTCAATTCCGGTCCGCGATACCAGAACTAACTTACAAAAAATGTATATCTGCAACATTTATCAAAAGAGTAAGAGCTGTTCTTATAAACAACGAAACGTTCTCTTAATTATGTTGTCACTACTCTTTACACGGTGGTAAATTATACTTTCTGACGCGGATTGCTCGCTATCTCTGTGGGGATGCGTCTTAGCGGATATATGGGTAAAAATGTTGAATTTATGCTGGGATTAGTTTTTGTTAAGGTCTGACAGCGATAATCGAGGCATTGACTTCCAAATGTTGAAAACCGGACTGCCATTTAGATTCTAGTTCAATAATACGGGAAACCTTAACCCTCGTGTTTATGAAGCAAAACAGCGACACAAAATGTAATTCAATATATCTATTTTTATGTCATTCATATGCCAAACTTAGTCGACTAGGTCTGAGGTCGCGTCTTTTTCGGAGATTAGACGCATATTACTGAACGGGTCGCCATTAGTGAAACCACAGAAATTAAACGTGGACTATGCGTCTGCAAAAAAATATGCTAAAAAGTGATGGAGAAGGTTTAAATACGTAAGTTCGACTGAATGAGTTACAAACGAGAGAAAAAAGAGACAAATGAAAAAATTGAAAAAAAAGGTATCCAAATTTATTAATAATGAAAGAGATTAATTGATCGAACATTGTGAGAAAAAACAGATTTATTAGAAAAAGGAAGATGACAAAGAGGAATGCTGAGATCCAAATCTAGGGGACATGATACTGGTTTCCCATACCAAAGGTTTCGGGTTCGCTTCCCAGTGAAGTCACTGTGAATTTATGTGATTAATTCAAGCCCAGAGTGTTTTTATTTTTGTGAAGTGTTTTACTACAGTAATTGGGATCCATGGCCTGTTATAGCTTAACAAAAAAAATACTTGCCACAATACCTACTGCCAAAATACTACAAGCCAGACGTGAAAAACAAAGGAAAATTTGGACTCCTACCAAGACCTATCAGCAGCGACAAATAAAATAATAACTGTGATTAAATAAATGAGCTATACCGGAAAGAATTTTATTCTTAATTACAATGAAAGAGTTCGTAGATTGTAGAGATAAAAATATACTGTATAGTGATCAAATACGTATTTGATACAGATATTGAAAAATCCTGCTAACAAATGATTTTAAGCGATTTAATATAAAAACAATTGAATAAATTAACAATGTATTTGCCATTTCGTGCAAAAAGTATTCAATAGGTTTGTATATAAACTAGAGAGTTACGGTCGAAATTAATTTGAGAAATTAATTTAAATGTCATTAGATAATTTAAATTAATAAGGCGACAATGGAGTAAGTGGACTGAACCCATAAATAATGCATAAATATTAAGTAATATTGACGTTATAAATAATAGTGAAAATATATAAATCGAATTCTGAGTAAATCTAATGAAACGTCATGCTGTTAATCTATTTTACAGATTTCAATACTCTAGCTGTAACCAGAAGTGAGTTATACGCTTTTGACAATCTGAAATAAACAAATCGATTGTTGTCTATTATGCTTATCGCATATCGAAAATTAAATTAAAGTGTGCTTTACAATAGAATTATTGAAAAAATGAGAAAATTAAAGAATTTTCAAAATTTGATTTTCGTTTATTTTTATTACATTTTTAAAAATATTATACATGAATTAAAAATACTGGTAGTGGTGTATTGATGTCACGTGATAATCAAATTTAATAATCTCTATGACTGCGACATACAATTTCCAATGAGTGTCACAAGATATGAAAAAGTACACACAATATTAGCTTCAGGATGTAATAGATAACGGTAATCAACCAGAAACTTTAACGATTTTTCATTTGACTGTAAAATGTCCAATAGATATACAAATATACTTACAAAAAACTATAAATACGAGTAACGTGGATATCCGTTACAATGATTTGTTTTAATTGACAGGTTTTATGAAAAAGTACACACAATATTAGCTTCAGGATGTAATAGATAACGGTAATCAACCAGAAACTTTAACGATTTTTCATTTGACTGTAAAATGTCCAATAGGTATACAAATATACTTACAAAAAACTATAAATACGAGTAACGTGGATATCCGTTACAATGATTTGTTTTAATTGACAGGTTTTTTTCCAGGTCACTTGCACTACACAAGCTTTAAAACATTAAATTTTTTTAAAAATATCTCAGATCTTAAATAAATTCCCAAACCCGAAAGAAATTGTAGAAATATTACTTGAATTAGATTGTTATTGGGTTTGTTGTGTATCCGATATTATGAAAAAAAATATTTGATAGAATTCACGTGGCAGCATAAAAACAATATATATATATATATATATATATAAAATGATGCATTAAAAATGTTCCCAGGTTTTCACAGCCTTTCAGGATCTTCTGTATGAAGTTTTGATGAATACTTGAGCTCTCTGGCCAACGTTTCAGATACCATTACATGGTCCATAATCAGGGCTGATGTGTTGTAGTTAAGTATTCATCAACATCACACATCATCAACACACATTACAACAGATTAGCCCTGATGATGGACCCTGCAACGGGATCCGAAACGTCAGCCATAGAGGTTAGATATACACTGCACAGTATCCCAGAATACTACACGCAGAAAATAATGTATTGCTGATGAATATAATACACTTGAAACAGAGAAGAAAGTTAATTATTATTAGATGCCGAGCCCGGCGCGCCTAAAATTCTTTGAATATTAATTTTAGTTTCTGAATATTCCCATCTATGATAGATTAAATAATTGCATTATTTCAATCCTTTACTCATGACCTTGTTATCTCTAAACTTGGGAAAAGGTTAGCACAAAAACAGATTCTTGAACTTTTGGATACAAAAAGTGTTTTGTCTGACGTTCAATATATTGGAAAAAGCTATTTGGGGGTTTTTGGTTGAAAATGGTGTGCGTAACGGATTTGGAGAAACTGCTTTTAAGGGTCACCATCCGTCATGTGACGGGATTCTCTAAAGTTGTAGAATGCTTGATGACTTTATTATCTCGATAAAACAGTTACAAGTTATACATAAGTATGATTACAAAGACAATGATAGATGCTCGAAGGACGAGAGCCTCCGGCCTTACGCCGGGGGTCAACGGAAAACTAACATGCCCGTATAGGGCGATTGCTGCTTTTTATATGATTTGCGAACAAAGAAGTTTCTGGAAGTGTAGCTGTGTGGGTGAATGAATCGTCGGAATGCTGACGGTGCAATGATCTGTAGACAGCTCGTGTACCCTGCTCGTGCCTCGATCTGCTTATGCGGCATTCTTGCCACGTATATGTGTGTAGGTAGCCCAGATTGGTGGTTTATGAATTGAAGGTATGAAATGCCACAGCCATACTATGAGATTGACATCGACCAAATGATTTCCGAAAAATCTGATTAATGTTTTATTGTGCATGTAGCTAAATATTATCATCTACTTCAATGAAGTACAAGACATATTACATCAAAACTGTACTACTACAACATTTTCTAATCCATCGGTAGGGGGAGGGTTATGTTTGTAAACCTTCCTTCATTCAGCAACCACAGATGTTTCGGGCATTATTCACATCAAATTCTCCGTCAGTTTTATTTAAAATATGAATTATGTAGTTTGCAGTGTACAACTTGAAGTGGGCAATGTAATGTGCCGTTTGACTGATCTGACTCAAATTTTGCCTTATTTAGAAAGCGTTGGATAACACGAGTGATCTTTTCCCCC
>JADDOH010002481.1:0-14559 GCA_016648135.1 Agrypnia vestita | reverse complement strand
TCGCGACTAAATTGAAGATCTTCAGTTACGATCCTCGGTATACTTGAGTGCCCTGATTTAAAAAAACTAACCCATAAAAAACAAGTTTTTATTATACTCCCTTTCTCATTGAATCAGGTTTCGTGCCTATACACGCTTCGGGCTAATTACTCATTTTTATTGATTCCAATTTGAAAAAATCAATAAAATTTTGAAAAATCACAATTTTTACTATATTTATTAAATTTTTTTAGACGAAAATTTGTTAGATCATTTTTATCGTCGCCACGAGTCTGCTTGCAAAGTTTCAGCTCGATAACGGGAAAAGGGTTAAAAATCTATCCAAAGTTTTTTCGTCAGACAAGCGAGCGAGCGAGCATAAAATAGACCTAAAAATTTTCTTAGGCTTTCATGGCCCGATGTGAGTTTTCTAATATTTTTCCGTGTTTCTACGACCTTTCTGGCTTGATTTTCGGTGGTTCCAAGTGCATTCATTTAACCCGCGAGCACACGCGCTGTGAGCATTTTGCTCACGGTAAATTTTAAATTCGCGTCATTTTGTCAAAAAAAAAACAATTTCTCGAGACTCGTACATTCAGTAGCCGAGTTTTATACGTTCCCCTTCTCACGCGTAAAACTGCCCTTGCGCTAGTGCCATCCAGTCGCTCACAGGAGGAGTTCATTTCTCTGGGTTACCATCGCGCGGCGATCTGCTCATTGCGCGAGTGACGATGTAAGTACTTATTAAAGTTAAAAAAATATTTCAAAAATTTTCTTGCGTGCGTAGGCAATATAACTCGGCCTACGCACTTGGGAATAATCGGGTCTTCGAGTAATACGCGTTACGTAGGTAACAACATTTATTGGAGACACTACTTATAATACAAAATGTACAACTGATTCGGACCCCGGTGAATCTCGTTCTGCCCGGTGCGGCGCAACAGCACGGGCGCCATCTACGCGTCTCGCTCGCACGCTTGCCTCTCACTCATCCAAGCGTCCGCACATTCGTCACAAAAATAAAATAAACTGTGTTTAATGTTTCTAATTATTAATTTCATTGTAAATTTTGTAAAGTATAATTGAAAAAAATGTATGGATAAATGGGATCAACTTATTTTGGCGTGGTTAGAAGAAGATGTTGAAGATATATATTTATATGTATATATATATATTGAGTCGTATTTACGATGAAGATTACTATTTTTTAATGAGATTGATTAGAAAGTAGGTTGTTGTTACATTTTTTTTCTTTTTAGAAGTGCCTTAGAAGACTGGCTAAACTTAAGTTTTTCTTTTTGTTATAAAAATTAAAGTTTATAATATTTTTTAATATTATATATATATAAATATTAAAAAATAAGTGATTTATTATAAAAACCATAATAACAATCATAATTTTTAGGATTAAGGCACATTTTTCACTATTTAATATTTGTCTATTGCTCTACACGCGAGTGCCCATGTGATTTTTATTGGCGCGAGTTCTAGCGGATTAAAAAAATTAATTGTTTTGGTCGAGTCGTAATGATTTTTAAAATTTATACTGTGTTTTGGTGAATATGGTAACTGAATTTTATAAACAAAATGTTTAGGGTTATCGGTAGGGTAGGTTTAGGGTAGCTCTCCAGATCACTGGAAGTCAGTGTGTCCCTACGCCCTCTAAACACAAAATACATTACGAATGAATCTGTCTATGTGTACATTCTGTATAGAGAAGAAGTATAAATTTTTCGCGAGAATGGCATTAATAATTCAAATAGTCTCTCGCAGGTTTTTCATATTTTATTTGACACTTTATCGCGGTCTGGAGCTTCTATTTATTTTGTAAAATCTGGAGATACGTTGCTCTGCGCTTCCAGACGAGACTGGAAAATAAAGGTGGTCTCAGCGGGTACTTCGGAGTAACGGGTACAGCGAGCACGGGTACATTAGTAACGGTTACGCCGAAATAATGGTTATGATTACGTTTTGCTAATGGATACTGAGTTACGATCACTGACGGTTACATTGGTTCAGATTGTATGCAGGCTATAGATAATGGTCAGTTTCGAAGTTGTCTATTAAGTGGGTGCTAATATGAAGTCTGACATACGAATTAATCAGAAGTTTACAGATTGAGATCGTTATTGGACAAAAGACAACTGATTGCTTGATACATACACACATAAACATAGAATAATATGTAGCTATACTAGAATACTTGTATAAAAAATACAAATATTACTCGCATTTTTATCATAAAATATCGATATGCATTAACTCATTTTAAATTTGTGTATTCAAAACAGTGTTATGATTTAATTAACATAATTAATAAAAAAGTTTTCTTATATATTAAAAATATCAACATGCTTAAGGCTAATGGCCCCTTCTTCAGGATACAATGAATACTAACAAATTAGAAATCAAAAATCGAGGTTGAGATAATCATAATATAAAAAAATATATTGGAAATGAATAATAATTAAGTACTAATATAAAAACAAATTTAAAAGATAACATAACATTTCTGTGATTACACAGGTAAAGGGAACCCGTGCGGAGACGTTCAGTGTGGCTAGCACGTGTGACCAGCGTCGGTAAATCAATAAAGTACCTACCGACGTGAGAGAAGTGTTTCATAGTCATCAGAACGATACAAACTAGTGAATCAGGATTTCTAAATATATAGTGTGAATTAATTAATGTAAAATTATTAATAAATCGATAATTAATTTCCAGTGTTTCATTTGCCTCCCACAGCCACGAACCGGTGATAATATAGTAAGCAAGTAAGAAAGGCACGAGGTAGTAAGAATAGATTCTCACGGTTTGCCTACTCTAATTTATTTCGGACGATTCGAGTTTTGCAGAATGCGATTACAATATAAATGTTACAAGTTCGGCGAAGTTACAACGCTAAATGCGTATAAGCGGTCCCCATTCGACGCGTTTCGAATCCGCCCCGCCTTCATTCTCTTCATCCCTGGTTTGACAGTAACAGTAACGGTTACATGGAAAAAAGTAACGGGTACTTGCGTGACAAAAAGACCGTTACCGTTAAAAGGATTCACCTCTAGTGGAGCTGGCGGACGGCCGAGTTTGTCATTTAAGGTTTTTACATATCATCTCTCATTCCGAGGCCACGTCATGAGATCCAGAAAATATAAGATCCCGTTTTTCACCCTTCAAGTAAAAAATGTTGGCACGCGAGGGCTGGGTGAAGAAAAACATCCCCGCATTTTTGTAACTGAATCACACCGCATCATTTACACGAACAAGGGGCGAACGCGGGGACCAAATATACTAAAAGTATCGCAAAAGGAAAAATATTTCTTACAAATTATCATATAACATAACACAATACATATAACATAACATAATACAAATTAAACATAACATATATATATAACATAACATAATACAAATTATCATATAACATAACTTAGAGTAATTTAATATATTTCTAAAATGTCGGATGTTTTGAGCTTTGATAAGACACTTCATGCTTTGTGTAGTGAAGTACCTACCTATTATGTATACCGACGGAGTAATTCAAATTTAGAAAATATTCCGCGGCGTTATCGGGCCGCCGTTGCTAGTAATCAAACTTTTGTAATGATTCTAATTTGAAAAGACTATTATAAATTTGAAAAATCCAAAATTATAATAATTTTTTAACGAAAATTTGATCTGAAGATCTTCTTTATCGTCGCCACGAGTCTGCTTGCAAAGTTTCAGCTCGATTGGATCACGGGAAAAGGGTCAAAAATCGATCCAAAGTTTTTTCGACGGCAAGCCGGCAAGCAAGCAAGCAGACGCCACGAGTTATAATATAAAGGGAGTAAAAACACGCAGTAGATTCTGATAGTGATTTTTATACTAAAATCTGCTAATGATTTACTGTTTTACAGGTAGGTCTTTCGTTTTCTACATCATGTGGTGTTTTATTCAATTAATTTTCAGTGTATATTATTTATTTTCATATTTGTTTTTCATAATTTTATGTATCATTTTAATTTGTGATTTTGATTGCTTTTTTCTATACTTTTCTTCGCTCTCGTTCTTACAATGTTACAATTCTAGCTTAAAACGTCAGAAGAAGACACTTGACAAGCGTAATATAACCAAATGAATCGTGGCGCCATCTCATAGAAATTAACCAAACTTTTTGAATTTGAATTACTAAACTTTTTAAATCCCAAATACAATAATTTCGTTATCTGTCTGTCTGTCCGTCCGTCCGCGGAACTTCGTGTAACGTCCGTAACTTTTTTTATATTAAATTTTTTTCGAAAACTTGTCTTTTTTCAAAAATCTTTTTTTTCTCAAAATTTATTTTCCGATATTTTTTTTTTCGATTATTTCTTTTAAAATAAAATAAATACAAACTTATTCCTTAGGAACCGAAATGTAAGAATTCCGTCATTTTAGAAGGGTTACAGCTAGTTATACTATTATTAACGCAGTTTCGTAAAGGAATATTATGTTAATAGAGAACAATTACTTATTATTTTATTTGTAATTATTTTCATTATTGAATATTGGTTAACAAAATTCAAACCACAAAGCATTAAAATTCTTTTCATCATGAAACCTCACAGTATTAATTAATTAGTAAAAGCACTATTCCTTAAATATATTTGATTACCGGATAAACTTAATAGGTAATATTTCTCTAGACATTTCCATGTTTTAACATTTTGTAATTCTCCAAACGACGTGCTATTATTTTTTTTAAATGTTTCCTAAAAATAGTATTTTTTATTTATTTTATGTTAAATTAGACAAAAACAGAATACTAGATACAAAATACATAAGAACAATACATAACTTATTACACACTTAACCTAATATTCCAATTACACGTGTCTTGTGCCTGTTCCAGCAACATACATATTATATTCATTGCTAGTGATGGTCAAACCGTTATTTTAAACGGTTATTTTCGGTATAGTTATTTGGGTTTTTGTATCTGATTGTAGCAATTATTGGTAACTAATATATAACTGTTGTACAGTGCCGATGGATACCCGTCGAATTGCACAAAATTAGTTGCCACTCATCGACGCAATCAGATACAAATCTTAAAAAACGGTTAGTGTGTCACCGGTTAAAATACCATCACTATTCATTGTATCAATGCAATGCGTTTATGTACATATTGATGTGTATTGCACAGCGATAGACGTGTACAGTGCACGTGGTGAACAAGCAAACAAAATAAAAGCGCTAACAATTATCCATACAGAGTATGGACGAGTGTTGCGGTTGTTGTGCATATGATCTACCATTACAGATTTTCATTTAATACAAATACATACAGGGTACAATACAACACATTTGAAGGAAAATATTGGGGCAATTAAAAAAAAATCTACGAACACGCATCCAAAGGGAACTCAGTTTTGTATGAGGGTATATTCTTATACGATAGCTGAGGGCTCATACAGCCTGTATGAGCTAACTTAAGCCCTGAACTATCGTATAAGAGACTTCCATCCACTTTTCTCACATATAAATAGCTTCATCTATGTGAGACTTCTATAATTCATTCTTAATTAATTAATCATCCCTCTGGGGACTAAATCGAGTAACTGCGTTCTTAGAATATACTTTCATATAAAAATATTGTTAGAAAATGTTATTATTTAATAATTTACATTAAAAATATATAACTAAAAAAATACATTAAAATGTTTAATCAGTGAAAAAAATTCCTTATTAGTAATTTTTTTTTTTGTGTAGAACAAAGTTTTGATAATTATAAATTAAAATAAGACATTACATGACTAAGCAACTGTCATGTAAATACAAACAAAATATTATCACTGTAAAATCTGTATTTAACCCGCATTAAAATGGAATATTATAGTAATATGGTCACCCAAACATAAAATTTTCAATATGAAATATAATAGAAAACACCCACAGAAAGTTTGTTAGAGTTTTATCATATTTCTGTGTGCTATCCGAAGATCTTACCAATTACGCAGCCAGACGGACTATTTTCAAAGTTTTGGACTTCTCCGAAATAGGTTCTTGTTTTTCTTGCTAAGATTGTGAAAAAAAAAGAGGTTCTTCAGATGAAGTTTTCGTAGATAAGCCTTTACGTAACCATCGAAAGAGTACGTAAATAGTAACAACACCATTCTTTGTGTTTTTTTAAACAATATCAAGAACCATACGATGGCCGAGGTCGAGTTGTTGGTCATGGCACTTCAAGGATGTGCTGGTGAGCTTCTAGCTTCTATTTTTTTAAGTAACGAGCTCCACACTCTTCAATCCTCAGCACATATAAGAATAAATTCATTTACTTCTACACAAAATTCATTTTTCCTGTATATTTCTACCTCGTTGGAGTCAACATACAAATTCCTTTCCTCCCTAGTCACGTATCGTGCCTAGGGAGGAATTATTGAAAACACTGGAAATTAATTAACGATTTATTAATCAATGGTTAATTCACTACTACGTACAAAGTCACTTAAAACGAATTAAATCTAACGCTATTTTTTAAATTACAATATTTCAGTATATCACTTGTAAATGAACACTTTATTGTCGCTGGGTAATCCGTGTTTAACATTTTCTAGAATATTTTGTTCTCGCACGTATTACTTATTTCTCCAATTAGGCATATCGCTCGATTATTCGCTTTATAAATTCGCTTCGCAATTCACGACTGGCCACACTGGGCGTCGTCTCGCGGCTTTTTCGTACTTTGTGCTCAATCAACCTATCAAATACGATAACTCTGCGCGGCGGCCTAGAACCGCGCTGTTCGTACCTGCAGATGCTGGTGTTATCGTACTTCCTAGATTATTCTAGTGTTTAGGAGGAAGTTTTCGTTGCTTCTCGGTTATACCAGGCGTTTATAGACGTTAGTAGATCACCCTGATGTGCCAAGTGACATATTATCAGGGATTCGGAGTATGCGTAAATCTTTTTTAGCATCTCGTTACAGTATGAGTGAGAAGAGTAAAGAAAATATATGAGGCAAATGCATTTGAGACTATACAAGCAGAAGGTGTACACGAAAGTGGCACTGACAGAAATATTATATATATATATATATTTATTTTGTATTTCTTGGGCACTAACAATGTAACAATTTCTTTCAGACATTATTAAAGAGTTTAAATTTACAATGAACAATTTGTTACTTATTAAAGAATTTACGCTACCGGTTTCGACACGTCCGTGTCATTAACGAGTTTAAATAACGCTCGTTAATGATACGGACGTGTCGAAACCGGTAGCGTAAATCTTACATTGTAAATTTAAACTCTTTAATAATGTCATGATATATTTCAACAATCCTTGAGCGTACATGAGAAGATGTCTGAAAGGGAATGTGGAAAGGGTGGTTCAGAAAACACTGCCCCTTACAACTACCCCTGAAAAAAATGTCGTGAAGATAAATCGTCAGTTACCCTCTAATAAGGGGTGCTGTCTAAGCGACTGTCTGCGTGAGGCTTGTAGATATGGAATTCTGCGCCTTATGGTGATGGAACGTCGAGGCTTCTCGCGCATAATTTTAGCGAGTCACGCAAAATTGAACCGCTACGATTCATCATCCCTTCAGCGTACAATCTCTTCTCCCCGAGTAATCAAACAGCCCCCTGGCTGTACAAACGTGTAATTCCAATTAGAAACCAAACACTAAACGCTTTCGCTCTCGGAGCGTAAAATAATGACAAAGCCGACGTCTTGCGGCAGATGTAATGTAATATAGGGTGACTTATGAATCACGACTTAGATCAAATCTCACTATCAATCGTGACATCTGTGCTGATTTATGGGAATGAGAAATTTTCAACCACAGGTGGCAGAAGTGAAAATACAACACACGTATGAAACTAACTAACTATCATGCCTCCCCCCCCAGGGGAAGAAATGATAAATTGTTCATTATTCCATATTCTTCTATCTTAGCACACCACTTTTGCTTCGGCTAAATAGCCTTCTTATAGAAATCGAGAAGATAACTGAGATCAAGCAAATAAAAAAGATGTTAAATGAACACTACAAAAACACAATTAAAAATTAAATCATTTTTTCAACACATGTATACAAAATAAGTAATAACGTAAAGGTGTTAGTTTTCTTTCTTTCTTCTAGCACAAGAGTTAGTCTCTTTTTGGAGAGGTACAACGAATAAAAATGTATTTATTGATTATAGTTTTAATAGACTAGAACTAGAATACAATAAAATGTAATAAACTGTAAATTACATTTTTTTATTTTACATTTAATTGTAAAATAAATAAATAAATAAATAAAATGTTTAAATGGCCAATTACCTGACAAACTACAAAATGGGTAAAAATATAAAAAAATCATTAAAGAAATATTACGATAAGTGTGAAATATAGTGATAACTCTTAAGTAAAATATTCTTAATATAAACTTAAACGTAAGGCAAAAATATTCTTGCACACAACCTTGGTATTCAGTTTGGCTAGATGCCTTTCACAGAACACAGAAGAAGCCAAAGAAGAAAGAGGTAGAATCGGACTTAATTTCTTCTGCATTGGTAAAACCATCAGTTAAAATTACTCTCAAAAAATATTGCAATAGTTTTAATGTGTGTAATAAATATAAATTAAAATTTTCCGATATTTCTCACATAAGCATTTTAAAAAAATGTTGCGAAAGTTTAAACTTTAAAGTAGCCCCATTTTGCGTTCATTTTAGTAGGCGGCACACGGCTAATGATTTGTGACTTACGTCTTGAAACTTCACAATCCTTTGTTCGGTTTAATGGAGGTTAGTACGGTGGTTGTTTATGGGATCATAAATAAAATACAAAATTAGGTTACAACTGAAAGGAAATAAATTCTCTTCATACGCTGTGTTCCCATGCCACAACTGTGATGCTTAAATATAACGTGATGTGCGAATATACGAAGCTCAGTAAGCGCGCCACTTTTTGCGATCATTAAAAGCGGACGGCTGGTGGTTGACCCAAACAGGCCACACAATTATTGTGGTAGTGATGGTATTTTAACCGGTGACACACTAACCGTTATTTGAGATTTGTATCTGGTTGCTTCGATGAACGGCAACTGATTTTTCACAATTCGACGGGCAACCATCGATACTACACATCAAATATATCTAAGTAACTAATAATCGGTACAATGGCATGGATGTCCGCCATTTATCACGCGTGGCGGCGCTGATGTAATTGGGAGTCAACTCTTATTTTATACAGACATATTAAGTTTTGCTTTGTTTTTGTGGATTTATGGATAGTACAAGAAATGATTTACTGCAGCCCTAAGACATTAAATACAAGCCAGAAGTGCCTTTAACTATCAAATCATGTGTAAAATACAAACTACAGTTTGCAGTTTGACAGCTCGCATGACCGCCAACCTCACAAGCGCTATCTACCTCGAGCTTTCCATATTACATGCCATTAGATACAAATCCCAAATAACTGTACCGAAAATAACCGGTTTGACCATCACTAATTTGTGGTTCAAATTCGGTGTAGAATAGCGTAAATAGAATATAACTAGCAGAAAGCAATTGGTAGCTGGATAGCCAATTACCAATTGTTGCTAGGCTGTCCGCTTCGTGACTAATGGTTACACCTGTGCGGCTAAGGGCCGGTCGTATTAACTTGGATTAAACCATCAATTATTGCGTTTTCCACGTATCACACCCGTTTTCGTAAAAATCTATGGTTTTTACAAAAGATTACTGTAAACGTAATAATTTCGTTGTCTGTCCGCCCGTCCGTCCGTCTGTCTCTGTCTCTGTAACCTCGTGTAACGTCCGTAATTTCGTTCGAATTAACGGTTTAAAAAAACGAAATTAAACGGCTGGAGATGAAGAGAACTCTGGGCCAGCAAATTCGAACCGGCCGCTCTGCGTAATGTTGCTACGGCCGCCTCTCTATGGATCGCCAAAAATATAGATAAATATATACTAGGGCTTAGTTAAGACGACGTTCCGTCATTTTTGATGGGTTACAGCTATATTAAAAATAAATCAGAATTTTCTAATTATCTTTTGGAAACAAACCATTCTTTTAATGTTAACAAGTATTTAGAAATCTTACATAAAAATAACAAAGGATTATTGAAATTATAAAATGCATTCAAATCTTAGTAAATCTTATAAATTATTAAATCCTTTATGCAAATAGATGCCTTTTAAATTTGTGTTTATATTTAGTTATTCAGGTCCCTTATATTTATTTTTGTTTTTGATTATGTATATCTACTACAAAAGCGCATATTTTGAAGCTTTCAAATCGGTGTACGTGTGCGTGTTGATCCCTTCATTCCGAAATGATTATACAATGTTTCCTTCACTAATACAAGGTCATATATCAGTTTATTTTTCCCAAATTGAATTTTTTTATAAAATAATGGATAAATTTGGTGACACCTTTTTAGCCGTTTTCAAGATAAGATAATAATATTTCTCTTTCGGCGTTCAGTGGGTTTAACCTTAAAATATGTAAAAAAGGGCTTTAAAAGTCTAAGACACACGTAATATATTACCTCCGTAAAGAATATATAAAAATAAAACGCTTGATATTTTAACATTGTTTTTATAATAAAGTTTTTTCCGCAGTATATAAGTGTATTTTCATGTATTTTTTCAAATGGAGATGCAAAAATGTAATACTTGTCGCATCTCTTATTATGTATTTTCAAACTAAGCTAGACGTTTGTACTATGAAAATAGGTATAAATTTCTGGTGTCTGGAATGGGACTCGAACCACCGACCACTGGATCACTAATAGCCGAGAGACATAACCATAACGCCAACAAGCAACTCATCCTCTTCAATAATATACCAACGTTAGCTTAAACAAGAATACGACAATATACAATGTTAGGTTTAATCCGCGACCGTCTGTCTTCCCGGGAAAGTTTGCAGTGCCGCGTATTTATCCCAGTCAAAGTGGAATAAAACATGAGGTTAGAGCGAGAATTTATAAATTCTGGGCAAATTATAAAAATAGCAACATAGAAACACTTCGCATACAATATACTACAGCTTCCTGTGTAATGTTTGGCCTCCCCAAATATTGCAGCGCTTCCGGTATATTCACGGAAGGGCGTGTTCCCAACTTTGCTCCGGGAATATCCTTATCCTGGAAGCCCGCCTTACTCCAGCATCCAGCCTTGATGCACACTGGAGAAAGATACTGGCCTCACATAATCGACATGCCACCGCTTGCTAAAACCGTTATTATCTGAGGGGTATAAAAGTAAAGGCAGCAATATTAAAAAAAAAATTAGTGCAGTCATCGAGGATTACTTATTTATTACTGAATTCGAAATTTTGTAGGAAACATAGCTTATAAATTTTTAGGAAACATAATTTTGGAAGCGATAGTGACATAAAATCCAGAATTCAGTACATTTTAATTTGTAATCCTCGGTGACTGCCTTAAAAATATTTTTTATTTTTTTAGACATTGCTCATTTTGCTTTCGTACCGCACATATGATAAATATATTTTTTATACTTATTTTTAATGTTAATATTTACACGTATTTTCTCTTTTCTTTTTTACTACCTACTTATTCACTAATGCTTACTTTTTTAATGCTAATAATTTTTTTTTTAACCGTAAATGGTTAAGTATATTTTATACGAACCGTATGTTTTTCCGAGAAACATTTCTCGACGCTTCGTTGAATTCATATTCAACGTCATCAGGAGGACGACCTGTACCCGCGGAGGCACAGGGCGACGAAACGTCGAGAATCGTTTCTCGGAAAAACATACGGTTCATATAAAATATCCGTAACCATTTACAATTAAATATGTCGAACGACCGTAATAATAACCTTAACTCTTTAACTAGTAATTATTGCTGTAATCCTTACTCTTTTGCTTCGCACCATGTCTTTTTTACTTTGTTTGCCCTATTTATTTGAATAATTCTTGCTATTTACCTTATTTCTTGTTATATCCTACCTATTATGTACCTGCGTGTGGTAATTTCTATTTATATACTTAAATCATCTCATATTTTCATATATCGCATGTGTGATAATTTAATATATTTATATTCTTATATGGAATATGTGGGACTGCACAAACCTCCCCACTCACTGGGATAAAGATTTATTTATATTATTTATTATTTACAATTTTTTTCAAAATTTTTTCCTTAATCTTCCTTTTTCTAATGCATTATTTTAAACGTAATTTTTGGGACGAACTTTATTAATAAACGTACCCGCCATACGATAACTTTTAGCATGCTATTATCACAGCACACATTCGGCCGTATTCTGAATATAGCAATGATTGCTATTTCGTTATCTTGACAGTTATTTGATAACATCGTAACGCCGTCAATTTTGAAATTTGTCAGTTTTGGAATTAATGAATTCAAGCAATCGGAAAGCTCTTAATCGTAAATAAAAGTTGAGTTATTTATCATTTTAAATTCCTAAACTCTAAACCTGTCAAATATATAAACGTCTAAATTGACTGCGTCCCAATGTTATAAAATAACTGTCAAGGTACCAAAATAGAAATCATTGCTAGTTTCTGAATAAGCCAATTGTTGGTTTTGCTTTGGATCGTGTAGTTTGATCACTTTACCGTATGGTGCACATCAGCTAGGCCAGCTAAGAAATGTTCTTGTATTGTTATAAAATAAAGGGTCTTCACATTTAATTACATCCCCTTCTCCAAAAATCCTATCCCTTCCTTCCAGAAAATAGAATTTATCAACCATGATGTGATCTTTCGTACGTCTCCCAGGTGTATGAGACTTTATATAGAAGGGATAAAGAGACAAATTTAACGGAAATCCATTGTACATTCCACTAATGGCCAATCCCTTTGTTCTCAAATATAATGATTTATAACACCACCAGAGATACCCTTCTGAAATTCCGAATTACCCCTTCGAAAACCTCAAAATCCTACAGCCTTCTGATAAAACCTTGCCAGCATCTTAGAGCTTAATAATTAGAAAAATAAATGCAAATTAGCATGACCACGATAGCGAAAAAAGAGAAATAGATACGATAAGATACTTACATAATAATAAATTAATTTTACGAGCGAGTAGGTCCTGTAACGAGCTAAAGAACCGCACAAGTATTGATATATTCAATCTGAATTCAAGTACTATTAAGAATGGGTGAGTGTTGATTTAAAAATTGTTTTCACACTTTGCTTATTATTGTTGTTATTTAATATCATGTACTTATTGTTTTTCATATTATTGCTTTTCTTCTTTGTTTTTCACTTTCTCTTGGTTTATTGATAGCTTTTCTGTCATAAGAATGTGAACATTTTGAATATTGTATGTTCTGCTGACTGCTATACATGCGCGCTGGCGAGACAGACAGTATTTTCTTGTTCCAATCTCAACACGGCAGCGCGCCTGGCACCTTTTTAAAAGCACCCACACTATAATTGACCACGCTGTATATACCTTGTTGTCTGTAATATACAGAAAAAGATCAAATTTTAGATCCCTCATTTAAATACTCGATGTCGCGGAGTGCGCGTGGTATTGCTGCTAATCTGGTAAATTATTCGGTAAATTACTTATTATTATACCGGTCGAGCACGAACAAGTAGTGGTGACAGCTATTTGAATTAATAAAAAGAAAACACTAAGTATAAAACCACTATTTATTGCGTTATCAACATGTAATAGGGTCAATGGTCCCTCCATCAGGATAAATCAGGATAGACAAAAAATACTGGAGCTGAATAACTTATTAAGAACTGGTGTAAAAAAATGGAATCAATTATCTTCATGACTCAGCTGTGAGTTGAAACTAGTTGGTGTAAACTCAATAAAGTGGTGTTATAAAAATAGTTGTTTTATTTAAAGAAATTATTATTATTTGGGAATAATATTACCATAAAGCTATTTTTTCTGTTATTGAAGAAGATAGAAATGTTGTGTTTATAATTTTAAAGTGCACAAGCACTTCCAGTTAACTACCATAGTTAATTATGAATTAGTACATTAATAATTAGAACGTATTAGAAGTAATTAACTATGTTTATCAATTAGCAACCAAACTAATGCGAACTGATTAACATACATTGCCTAAATGGATATGAGTTCCACTGTAATATGAGCATTATTGATTCAATATTGTCCTAAGTACATCATCAGAATCGTTGGAATTCTGTAATACCTTAGTCTAGCAACGAGAACACTCAGCTTGTGATCAATAATTGTGAGTCTATTCTCAGAAGTCAAGAAAGTTCCATTTTCAAAGCACAAATTTTTCCTGTATTTGATTTTTTTCATGTATTGGATCTCTTATCGCGCAGATCTTTTTATCTGTGGATAATTTTTCACGAAGGCCTTTCATCGCGTGGATCATTTTCCACGCAAGCTTCTTATCGCGTGGATCTTTTTGTCGAGTGTATCTGTTATCGCATGGACATTTGTCGCGTGGCTCTTTTGTTTCGCGGGCATTTTATCGCTTGAATCATTTGTTAAGTGGGCTTTTTGTCGTTTGACCCAATGTCAATGGATCTTTTATCGTGGAACCGTACCGCTCACGTTCTTTAATCGGCCGTCCTATGCCAGCGGAATTCTTCACATCTCATAAAGAAATATTCAACAAAAAA
>JADDOH010002480.1:0-103825 GCA_016648135.1 Agrypnia vestita | reverse complement strand
GAGGCGAGATTTGTATGTCAGGACAGAAGAGTGTGGCGCTCTATCCTCTCTGCCTACACCCAGGGGAAACAGCGTGATGGTAAGTAAGTAAGTAATCATAATCAACATCAACAATGAAGTTACTTTAAAAAAATAATATGTTTGACTTTTATGCTTGCTTTTGAAAGTAACTTCGTAAGAAGCACTGATGATGCATCATTGAGTTGTCTCATATGAGAGGCTGTACCTAGGTATAATATGTTCCGCGCTGGGAAAGAATTCGGCCGCATTTTGTCGTACACTCACACATATTTGCGGTCGCGGAGGGATACGCGACATATCGATAGCCCGCACATGCAAATTGCGTCTTTAAGATAAACACCGCTAAAACACAAATCGTTTGAGGATGTCGCGAGTCTTATTTCATTATTGCAAAAGAAGTCGATTATTATTTCGGATGGACACGTGCAATTTAGCTCCATTTAAATAATAAATGTGAATATAATTTTGTGGCTCGGACTAAAACAAAAGCCTTTTAATCCTGTAGGTCGTATGAGACGTGCGGCCCTTTTTTATGACTAAATTATACTTTTACCCAGTAGCTAAAATTTTAACAGCTCAAGTCTATTTTTAGACCTCATGTTTTAGCGGATGTATAAATACAAGTAGGTACATTCGCAGAGTGATCATCGTTGCCGAGTGGTTTGCTTGAGATGTAGGTACATATTTATTTCTTTGTGAGTTCAAATTAAAAGGTTTCAATCGTTCAAAGGTTTCAAACGTACGTACGAAGTATCATTACAGTAACTTATATCGATTACATAAAAAACATTCGTTTCAATAAAAGTTTAATAAAATAACAAACACCCTGCAAAATATTGGAATGTTTCCCCATTAGATTGGAAGATTTTTATTATACTATTTGACTTGTATTAAAGGTAATGAATTTTTCGTATTAGATATAAGTTACTGTAATGATATTCCAACGTTTTGCAAAAATATTTTTTTTGACTCATAATCATAGCAGGAATCTACCTTTAAAATATTGTGGACCAGTTCTGTTACATTCTATATACCTACATTATCAAATGTGCGTGATTATAACCCTAATATAGATCTAGTCTAGATATATTATATTATCAATGATTATGTTTACTTGCAAATGTAAAATCTACCTCATTAAACGTGCGATATCTGATCTGTATATTTGTTTTATTTACCTACCTGATACCTGAAAAAACAATAAAAATTTCCAAGTATTTATTACAGTAGGTAGATAAAAAATCCCGATATATTATGTCCACTGTACTCTTTTGTCTTCCTGTCCTTTATGTACCTAGTAAATAATTAGGCACAGCTCATATGTGAGGTTGTCTGTTTGATAATTGATACGTAAGAGGAGAATGCAGTATTTTATTAGAGATTGAAAGGAAGGTACATTTTGCTGAAGTTAAATGTGTGTAAAAAATAACGAGGAAATCTGCCGGTTTCAATATTTGTATTTTGGAAATTTGCAGTAGTACCATACTTTATCTAAATTTTAGAATAATAGTTTTTGTGTAAATGTGTAAATTTATATCAAAGTGAAAAAATAGTAGTAGAAAAAATAGAACATGCGTGACATATGTGACGATAATTTTCGTCACAGGTAAAATATTCAAAATTGAAATAAATAAAATATACCTTCAAAGTAAAAGAAGTTCACTTGACAAAGAATATACTGGGCTTACATCCGGTTAAAACTCGACATTTCAATTCTTAACCTTTTCTTTGAATTTTTATTGAATAAAATAATTTTAATTTCTATATTTTGTACAATTTACAGCCATTTCAATTCTTAACCTTTACTTTGAATTTTTATTGAATAAACTAACTTTAGTTTCAGCATAACAAAAATTGTATTCCGTTATTTCCTCGACAGCAGTACCACGACCCAAAGTAGAGAAATTCTAGTGAACTCGATGCAACCAGAGATCTCATAGAGTAACGCTCCCGATTGAGCTCAGGGTGAGAACATTACCCATTCTGCTCCATTCCCTTCTTCCAAAATCTTGCCGCGAGGCTGCCGGAACGTGTCAGTAGAGGTCCGAAGCTGTAAATCAGCTTCGAGAAGTTCCATCGGAACGGGCGTCTCCGTGCACGCAACCTTCGCGGTACAAGAAGAACGGAAGTGGGAAAGCAGAGATAGAAGGACGGTAAACATACCGGCCCGAAGAGGAAACCATACTAACATCTACTTTTTTATTTTTTTATTTTATCATTTCTCATATCATCCTTACACATAATATAGATATGGGCAAACTTCTTGAAATTCTTTGGCGTAGTGGGGGAATGCGCAGAAGACAAAATTTGGGTCTCGTCGGTGGAATGGTACATGCGCAAACTTCCTCCCACTACGCCGTCAAATTTCAAGATGTTTGCCCATATCTATACGTATGATATGTTCGAGAGGGTTCTAACTATCAAAAAAAGTTTAATGTCTACATTAGCGATATATTATCCTGAAACGCCTAATTTGATAAATGAAGACATAGACACGCTCACTTCTGCTTGTGAATTGCTCTCATATTTTAAAGACGTAACAGAAGAAATGAGCTCAGAAAAAAATATCACGATTTCTGAAATAATATTATTATCAAATGCACTAAATGATACGTGCAAGTATTTCGCCCGCTACACGTACTAGTGACCCGGTAGCGGCATCCCCAGAGAGCATAAAATAATAAATCTTCCTTCGGCATCCCGCACAAAAAGTGTAATTGGTAAAAGCGGCAACGTCGCGCGTCGCACTGTTTACGAGGAGTTGCGATAGTTAGGAAAATGTAAATAAAATTATGTATATCATGGGACGCCCGATAATTGATAATGTGGATTGGAGTCCAAATTGATTACACTACGCTTGTTAATATACGAATATTTGTATATCAATAAAATGTAAAAATTTCAGAAAAATAAGTTGTAAAGGACTTATAGTATTGCCTTAGTGACTAATATTCGATGTAAAAATAAGTGAAATTTTAGTGGAACTGGTGGACGTCACAATAATGCAAAATAAAAGGACGCACAATAGGTAGCGTGATGTATATATATATATATATATGTTATAATATATCTATATTGGTATATATATACGAGAAGAAGACCCTGTGTATTTTTTAATTGAAATTTATTTGTTTCTTGTTGAAATTTTTTTCTTCTTGATAAACAAACTTATAGAAGAAATGTGGTATAATAATACATATACGGCACGTATTTATGGTTGAGTAGTGATGGTCTAACCGTTATCTTAACCGGTTATTTTCGGTACAGTTGTTTGGGATTTGTGTATGATTGGTAACTATAGAAGTAAGTATACTCAATACCACATCTCAAAGGCATCAACCCATTGTCTTGATAGAGGAATACTGTGTGCAAAAGGCATATTCCACACGCAGGTATTTTATCTCGTGACGGTGGTTGCCCGTCGAATTGCGAAAAATTATTTACCAATCATTGATGCAATTAGATAGGAATCTCAAAAAAAGGTTAGTGTGTCATTGATTAAAATACCATTGCTATGGTTGAGTGATATTGAGTATTCGAATAGTCAACAGAAAATAGATATAAAATTAAAACTCTCGCAACCTATGAGCATATCATTTTGAAACCTACATATAATATCCTCACCAATCTCTGTGGTCTGCACCATGTCCACATATCTGGCGAGGCAGACCTGGCTATGTGGGTCCAGCCTGAATCTGGTGTCAGCTTCCCCCAGCGGCGTGAGGAAATCTAATCCAAAGAGGTCAGCGTACAAGAGGCCTGCCAGACCCACCCAGTCATTGGGGCTGAGTCCCCGGCCGTCCCAGAAGTCTTCCTCCGAGACACGGAGTCGGGGAATTACGTTTGTGGGATAGAAGCGGGATAGCATTAGAGCACCTTGCTGGATTGCAATCTATGAACAATAGAATTTATATAATTTATTTGATAATTGTTTTATGTTTTAAAAACCTTCACAAAAGTAATGCATCCCATTAAAATATTATCCATGATCATGAATTAAGATATTCAAAAGTTATTAATGATATCAGATTAATTAGAAATATTATGACCGTGTTGACATTAGTATAAAAGTGAGAGTATGGAAATATCATTAGTATCGAGTAACAGGAATGCTAATGTTCAGAACGAAAACATGTTCAAAATCAAATCCCAAACAATACAATCATCCGTATTCTGAAGATAGCAATGTCTGGATCTTTAAGATCTTTATCCCAACACTTAATAGACGATAATAAAAATTAAAAATAAACGAGACATAGCTTTACGTCGGTGTTTTTTTTCTGTACGTTTCTACATGAGAGAGATTTAGAGCGAGGGAGAAAGATGTAAATTGTTATCTGTCATATGTCAAGATGGAAAAATTTGCATACGCGGTAACACGGTCATGACAATTTTAGCCATAATATTTCATTTGGATGCTGTAGATGAAGGAATTAATATGTTTGTAAGAAACAATCTTTCTTATGTCATCTTTTAATACAGTGTTTTTGAGCCGTAGAATTGCAAAAGAATTTTGAAAAAATGAGGTTAGATTGTCATATGGTGGAGCATCTACAAATCTATCGAACACTGAGTTAAAAACACCACTCCATTGCGTTAATAGTAAAACAAACCTTTGGATGAGTTGCAAAACTTGCTTCGAAGAGTCGTGAAATACTCTGAAAGTACTGCAATGCGTAATTAAGAAATGTCAAAATGCTCTCCGTTCATAAAAATGCGTAGCAAATTTGTGTTTCTCATATCTTACTAACATATTCATTATAATATAGGCGGATCAATCGCTTATAAAAGTTTAATTTTTCATAGTTTTCAAACAGCGTTTCATCTTACTGCCCTTATAAGATGAAACACGTCTAAAAAAATTTAAAATGTAGAACTAAAAAACAAGGGTTTTTCTTTCCATACGTGTGATCGCACAATCTATTAAGGTGAAGACCTGATTTGTCCATTTCGATGAATCTAATCTTGCTTCATCAAAAAAGAAGGTGAAACAAAATTGATCACGGTCCTTAGAGGTAGAATTATAAATATTGAGACTTAAAATTCCTGAAATTGATATCATTAGGTCAAAATATTATCAGTCAATATCAATATGAAGAAAACGTGTGTAAGTTTTTACCTACTGACAATTTTATTTACAAACCTTTGTCGTTTAAAAATATCATTAGCGCCTATCTTTGACATATGTATATGTACCTAGGGTACAGAGTTAAGGGATGTCACCGATAAATCGGTTTCACTAATTTTACGTTTCGTCATTTTTGCGGTAGGAATTTTTCTGCATTTGGGACAAAAAAGATTTGAGATTATAATAAAATTGGACAATGAATGAACATTTTCAGTGTCGACTAATTTTTGCACAAAAATTAGATCATCATTAGATGATAAGTCCCTCAATTTCCTAAAATATTACTATATAATAAATTCTTAATTAAGAAAATTAAAATACTCTTATATGTTATTTAACTTCGTTTCTTTTCTATCATACGTATTTGCATTTTTTTATTTCTGCGTGTAATTATTTATATATGTATATATATATATATATATATATATATATATAATATATAATTTTTTTATCATATATATACATTATTATTTGCAATAAAAATTTTAAAAATGTTTTTTCTTCGTATAGATAATTTTGGACCCAAATCCGCCGGGTTTCCAAAATATTGGACCCGGACCCGGCGGGTTTCAAAACCCCGGGTTTTTAGAAGTCTTAAATTGGGCCTCCTGGCCTGGTGAAGCGTAAAATAATAATTATAAAAAATCATGTTCAGAAATAGGGCAATGAGAAACAGTTTGCGTATTATTCAATGTGTACAGACTCGACCGTATAATAAAAGAAACATGATGGTGCATGTAAAATGAAATATTAAAGTGACATGTAATTATATTAATATTAACTCAGCACACGGAAGAAAATTAATATTTTTGAGGGAAATCTAACTCATATTTTGACCTTGCGACGCACACACAAAGGTTTTTTTTTAATAAACCTTTCCCCAAAACACAACGTAGTTTAAATCTCGACGTAATTAAAATTATTATAACTTTTTAACACATTCATTTTAACTAGCACCCGCCTGACCAGTCAAAGTAGGCACTATAAGTTCTAGGACAACCTAATAAATAAAAAAATAAAATAATCTTACGAATGTTAACGTCTCTTCTATCTATTGTGAATAACTTAACGTTTGTTTACGTTTTAGAGCTTTCTGATTGGTTGAATTCATCAATTCAAAATCTGTCAAACTTAAATACGTCCCAATTGACGGCGTCACAATGTTATACAATTAGCTGTCAAGATCCAGATATTGCTTGAAGATCCAGACATCGTTATTTTCAGAATCGGGCCGATTATATGTCAGTGTAAATACTATAAATGTAGATAAAATTCTTTCATTGGAAATTGAATAAATAAATAATAACAAAAGAAACCTTAAGGTCAACAGTATTAAGCTTGATCTTAGAGCGTATAGCCTGGCTAAGTCCTAGGTTCAGGTCCCGCCTCCTCCTCTCTAACTTTTCATGCAGAGATGAGATCAGATCACTGCCTTCCTTCTCCAACTGCTTGTAAGGGCCCGTCTGAAATAAATAAATAAAGAATAGACTACTTGTGCAGTTCTTACTTACATTGCGTATGCATGGGATATTCATGTAATATGGAACCTTAATTTTTTCCAACCAAACAAATTAAGTTCGGGAGGCATCCGAGAACTTTGGAACAAGGCGAGGGTGAGCATTGGATCATGTTCATTAAATTTTGACTGAGGATTAAGGCTTGAAGAATGTCAAACCACCGGACACATGAACATCGACAAGTTGGCAGCTCCATTACTGCCCTTCTTTAAATCTGATTCAGGCTTTCTTAGGCAAATTTAGCATTCCCCTAGTTTGTCAGGCTCGCTACTATCCCGACATGGCCCCGTGTGATTTTTGGTTATTCCTCATGTTAAAAATGACGCTGATTTGAATCGAGAGAAGACATTATGCAGACATGCTGACATGCAGGCCCAGCTGAACATCACTCCAAAAGATGCACACACAGAAGTGTTTCCAACAACGGCAGGACCATTGGGAGAAACATGCGCATTACCAAGGAGACTATTTTGAAGGAGATTCAGTACGTTGGATTGCATGAATAAATCTGTTTCTGTTCGACCAAAGGTTTAATATTTTTTGAACACGGTAGTATATTCATTGAGAAATTGAATTAAAATACATTTGTCGAAAATATGATGAACTATACAAAGCATTGTATTATGGATATAACCTTTGCAAGCTGTACAGAAAAGGGTCCGAAGCACGCCTCGACAAATTGTGCAAAATCTCTCTGTGGCTGTGTGACTGCTGCCTCTGTCATCTGTTGGAAGGCGGCCAGTTCATCCAGCTCCATCCTGGACTCCAGAGCTGCCAATGATTGCTCAGGTCTGAAAAAATCAATTACGGGTGTATTATACTGGCAGGCTAAATCAATGCTAAAATGCAGAAGACAAAGTTCTTACATGTTTATAATAAAATCTAATTATATTATACTGGCGGGTTAATTAATGCTAAAATGCAGAAAACAAATTTGTACATGTTTATAATAAAATGTAATTCATATATTGCGATGTTAGAAGGTGCCTACCTGCAGGCCGAACCATTTAAATATTTCACAGATGGCATTTCGCTACGATCGGAGATGCGCCCGCTCGGTCGGCAGCCCTTTTTTTATGGATCATCGCTCAGCGCCGTTTTGTTTTAAAGTATTTTCTGACAGCCGGCACATAGACGGTGTTTTTTCATGGAACGGGCCCAAAACGCAGTCTAAAATATTGGTTCTGGTATGTAATTGATACAGCAATTATTTCCACCTCCCGTGTATTATTATATTTGTATGTTTTCTAATGTCAATTCTCCCACAGGGCCCGTTTCTGCAGCCCGTTTTGGTACCGCTTATCTGCGGTATTGAATCGAAGTTGGAATGCGGCACCGTCCGCTACCAGTGTATCTTTTTTATTTATTTTTTCATTAAATTGTAAATGCAAGTTTCCTCAACTCTTTTATTGTGATAAGTGTTTTCCCCGAGTATCTGATAAACACACACCCACACGATTGCACTTTACACAAATTTATGGGGAGGAGTCGGTTGGCGGATCATTGACGAATGTGACGTTTATATGAGATCGTCAAGCTCGGCCGTCTGGAGCTAGCTGGTGATGCACGCGACCCTATGGTAAGGCGGTCTACCCATGGTAGCGTAGCAATATTTTTAAAATAGGCTTTTTTAAGGAACTGTTGCCATAGACGTTTATAATAATATTCTGACAGTCAGGGTAATGATTATGTACTGTATATGAAGGGTATAAAAGCAAAGGCAGCAATATTCCACTGAGATGTTTCGGAGATAAGTACAAAAAACCTTTCACTACTCAAGGAAGTACTCTACTCTACTACTCTAGAAAAAAGTTTTTAAAAACAATTGACATCTCAGTTTTCCTTTTATATATGTGTATAAATAAATATTAAACTTTTAAATATGGATATTGCTGTGTTTGCTACCAAATACTGGATGTTGCTGTTTTGCTGGATATTGCTCTTTGTTTCAGCCTAAAATTGACATCAACTATCACTTTAGTATGAAGCGGTCATTATGTCATGTGACACATTCTCGGGGCTCGATAGGTTGAAGTGGATATTGCTGCCTTTGCTTTTCACACTACAGGGATAATGCTGTTTTTGCTTTTAATAGTTACTTGGAAATATGATTTTGAAAGGGATAGAGCTATATTTTCTATAAAATTTCGAATTCAGAACATTCTAAATTAGTAATCCTCAATGACTGCATTCAAAGCATTTTTTTTTTAATTTTTAGGATATTGCTGCCTTTTCTTTTATACCCCTCATATACAAAGAGTTTACTTTTTAAGCATTGGCTAAGATCGAATGAGAAATGTTAGAGTATAGGGTGCAAGATTACACTATTTTCAGAGATTAAAACCTAACAAAGGAATAGGCATTATGACAGTACAGTAGAGCGTCGATTATCCAAACTAATTGGGGGACGTGGGTGTTCGGAAAACCGGTATTTTCGGATAATCGAACTGTATTGATTCAGCTATTTTTACAGTACGTACAGGCAAATGAAAACCATATTTACATTTATATCTTTAATGACAAATAGGAATTAAGCCCAAAAAAAGTGCAGACAATCTTGTAATAAAACATGTATGTACATACTTTACTTACTACATCACAAACTAGGTACAATCGACGCTTAAAAAATCTTCAATCTTCGTCTCCCGAAGCAAGCCTACCCACTTACGAGGGGCTAGGTCACATACTTCTTTAAGGACAGATATTTGATACTGGTTGCTTTCAGCTTGTGTTTCAAACCAATGCAAGGCAATATCTAAGTAAGTAAACGCTTCAGAAGCACCAATTATGTTTTCATTTTCATTATCTGAACTTGTAATCGATGAGGTACTAGCGGTGGCGTCAGCCTTATTAGTAATGAGGTCTAAAATATCAAGAAGCAATAATGTTTTCTCTCTTTTATCATTTTTTAATTAATGGGCTTTTACAGAGTGTATAAAAGTTTCTGTAAATCATTCCATGAATATTTTACTACCCACCCAAGCACTCTTTTGCGAAGTGCAAACGATAGGCTTCGCAGACATATTAACGTGTTTGAAAAAACGTGGTTTCTTGCTTTTACCAATTACAAGCATGGGCAATCGGTGGCTGCCAGTAGCATTAGCACATGCTTAGGCAGTGATACGATCCTTGCTTATTTTAGGACCAGGTGCTGGTAAATCACGACGTGAAGCAAGAGTTTTTCGTGGCAAAGCTTTCCAATTAAGCCCGGTTTCGTCCGCATTGTAAACGATATCAAGGGCGTAATTTTCTTCCTTCAGTATATCCCTTAGTTTGATTTTGAATGAATCAGCTGCTGATGAATCAGCAGATCCTTGTAGCTGGGATATAAAGTTACTTATGCTCGTCTTTTGTTTTTTTATATCCGGAATGGTAGACTTACCAAATTGGATAACTTGGTTGCAGAATTGCCTTCCTCTAACTGTTTATTAATTTATCTTTCATAGAAAAGACAACACATTTACATTTAGGCATTTTAAATCGAGAGTTTATTTACATGCGGCAAAATTTAGTTTATCGAATAGTCGATAAACTAAATTTTACTCGTGCTAAACAAAATTGTACTAGTACAATTAACAAGTTGCGACAAGTGCACGAGTACTGTAGCGCGGAAGGCGGGAGGGGGTAGGCACGCGCGGGTCGGGCGGGCGTAGTAGTCCGGATAAGCGGTCGTTCGGTTGATCGACGTTCGGATAATCGACACTCTACTGTATTAAAGAATAAGTGATTTTAGAGAAGAAAATATTTTGAAAGGATTCTAAAAAATGATCCAGTTTTAATACATACACACATTGAGATTAATAAGATTTTCAATAAAATTAAAGTATAAAATTGTGCAATCCGCCATTTTAACTGAAAAACCGGTGAGAGTGAATGAAGGCACGCCCCAGTACCCATCACCGTGTTTTTGAACCATTGCCATAGACACAATGCAATGTTTACTGAGGCCTGACGTCACGTAGACGAAATGACAGCTGCGGGTGTTTTTGTGCGAAATTAAAAATATGTAGATGAAAATGCAATTATTTGCGTAAAAACTTAGTTTATTACTGAAATAATGTTATTTTCGGTAATAGTAGACGTGTATCTACAATATAGAATGTTATTTCAAAATCTGTCATCATACCTATTGCCATCAGCCAGTCATGCTGAAGTCTGGTAAGTGAAGTCTGAAGTGAAGATTGGAAAGAGAAACTTGGACATGAATTTAAGCAGGTGTGTGGATGGAGGAGGATATATGTGTTTACCTTATTTGGAAGAAATAATCTTGAGCCAATCCAGGTCCCGCAGTTCTCTTCACGAAAGCGCTATCACAAGACGGTACTCTGCCTCGCTTTCTTATCACACACTGAAACAGCACCGCGTCCCAAGCCAGTCTTGTCCAATACCGCATCACCCCCACTATGACCAATAATGGAAAATAGTCAACCACTATACATTTTAATTAAATTGTGTTTCAGCCAACGGAAGTATGTGCTAAGAAATGTGCTATGTTCACATTACATTAAAACCCCCTTCGAATCTCAATAATTGGAAACTCGCCATAATTCAAAAATTTTCAAACCTACATGTCCCAAAATGTTAATTTCATAGTAGATTAGCCCCATTAATTCAAAAACCCAGGTAATTCGAAATAATTTTTAGTCTTTTGCGCCATAAATCAATAAATTTTCATTTCCATTATTTTTTAAATTTGACGAAATCGAAAAAAATATTTCGCAAGTGAGAATAACAAATTGTCAATATTGGGTACTTAAGTAATAACTTCGAATTAACAGGGTTCTGCATAATAACTGTTTTTTTGGGTCCTTTGAGTTTCGAATTAAAAAGGTTCTATTGTAATAATATATTTTGCAATCTAAATTATTTTTGGGTTTCAGATATTTGTAAGTAAAAATGAATAAGTTTCTACCGTTACTTACCTGTAAACAATAAAAAAGCCGCTACAGGACACAGAACGAGGGCCACAAAAATGGCCGCTAATGGTTGGAGGCAGCCTTGAATCAGAATATTCCAAATCAAGGCTTCCACTATTATGAAAAATCTGGAATGAAATAATGTACATGTTAATAAATTTTGAGAATTTACTCAATAAGTAGAAGGCAATTTTTACATCTTACCAGTGCACATTGTATTATAATACTAACTTGTTTCTGGTGCGTGGGTCGGGACTGTCCAGGTCGTACACAAGCAACATGAGCAGGTGCAGCAGCAGCGTGACCACAGGCATCCATATCGGCACAGTGAGTGCTGCGGCCAGACTCAGCACGCCCGCCCCGAGACAGATGATGGGGAACAGTACGAGGATACACAGGGTACCAAGAGTGCCCTTGATCACGTAATTCCATACCCGGTTCATGTGGCGGGTGAGGCCTTTGCCAATGAAGCCTGCACAAAATTAATAAAATTATTTTAATTCTTGGAGGACTTGAGAAGGAAGTACAATAGGAGTAAAATACTGGCTATTTGGATACACACATGCATTATAGATATAGAAGGTGATACGTAACATGGCGCCTCTGCATCCTTAAACGGTGGAACAATTTCAATGCCAAACTCTGAGGTCAATCCATCCTTCAACCGCAAAAAGGGTTATATAACTGGTCAGCCATTGCCAGAATACTAAATTCAGTGGACGGACATTTATAAACGCAGGTCCAAAAGTGTGGAACTCTCTACTTTCCTCTAACACAGAATAGTGTAACAGAAACTTTATCTAAAAAAGACTTTTTCAAGGAAAGCATTTTTCAAAAACATATGCTTTGTATATATATATATAACATATATAAGTTTGCAATTTTTTTTAAATACTAGTGTAGGACTAAGCAGTTCTGAAAAGTGCCCTTGAGACGAACATTTTACAAAAACAGTGTAAAATATCCTTAACTTATCCATTACTATAATATTATGTAAATACAAATAATTTTTTTTTAAATTCTGTAGAAAGATCAATAAATTTTTTTAAGTAAACTTAACTTCTTACTGAATACACAATTTCATCAACACGAGTAAATAACAGATAAAAAATTAATGAATTACCGGTGTCTGGTTTGGTTTCAAAATGTGTTCGGGATTTAGATATGTGCCTCCACAAGGATATAAGGCGGGAACAAGCTGTCGGAGTCACACTGCTCTTGCGTGGAAATAGAGTACCATTTACCTTGAAAGTTTTAAATAATAAACTATTTTATGAGTGTTTTCAAAATGGACAAAACTATTAAAATTGTTTTGATTAACACGAGAAAAAACACGAGAAGAATCAGAAAAATAAATGTTTTATATTATTGAATTATGAAAACCTTATATATTTTTTTTTGGCCGTGGGGCTAGTTAAAAAAGTTTTTCTGGATGCGAAAAATATTAAATAAGCAATGATAGTACCTGCGACAATTCGAGGTCTGGCATGAAGGGTTCCATAAAAAACAAAGCTCGGAGGGATACCGGAGAGCACCATGGAATGACCACACCAAATAGGAACATAGCATTCCAACTCCACGCCCAAGTTCTAAGCAAACATTTTGTTGTGAAATAACAATCTGATATTTTCTATTAACATAAGTAATACATTTATTTAATGCTGTTAACTTATTAATAATACATATGACAAAAACATTTTATATTTTATTGAAGCCAACTGCTATTGACAGTACTTAGTTTTTTTTTTATATTATAAAAATATAAAAAATCTCAAAAGTCTAATATATATCGACAGAAACATAGTACATAATTTAAGTTTATGTAAAGCCTATAAATAAATTTAGTTGAATCCTGATTTAATACTGTAAAAATAATCACGAGTGAATGAAAAATAAATACACACATACGTATATTTAGTAATACTATATACTATGGAACTCTGATAAATTCGAAATTTGCCATAATTCGAAAATTTTAAAATACACAAGTTCTAAAATGTGAACCTCATAGTAAATTAATCCCGATAAGTCGAAAACCACAGTATTTTGTAATTTGAAATAATTTTTAGACCCTTACGTCATAAATGCTCTTTATCTATTCATATTATGTTGCAATCCCTTAAAATTGGTAAATTTTGTGTATGCTTTCTCTAGTTGGCTGCCTCAATATGTGCGAATACTTTTAGTTTGCGACATTTGCGCTAATTCCTCGTACCGAAGCGATTTAAAATTGTTTTTCACATTTTAAAATTCCTCTTAAGTTCCATTCCTTTTTCTAATAACTGTGTTTATGTTGTTAAAATGTTTAATTCTCTTTGGAAAAAATTATCACAAACTCTTATTATTCCGTGTATTTGTTGACGGTTGTATTTCCATTTATGTGCTGTGTTGGTATGAGCCGGAAAAAAGGTGGAATCGAAAGTTAAAATCGAGTGAAGATTGAAGAAGCCTTCCATAAATTCAAAGATAACAAAACATTTTCGATTACGGAGATCCAAATGTGACGAAATGTATCTTTGTATTAACAGAAAAAATATTGTGTTTCCGAAATGAAACGAAGAAATTTATTGAAATATATATAAAAATATTTACGTATTTAAATTAAATCAGATTAAATTTTTATCTTAGTACCTTGAATTTCAAATTAACAAGGTTGTACCGAATGGAGTAATATTATTTACCTATGGCAATAGTTAATCCATCTCCACATTGGCCATCTTGTGGTTGTAGTTCTTGTGATTTCCTTTTCTATAAGGAAAACCGGTTGGCTGGGATCCGAGCGTGGTGTAACTATGCTAGTTATCTGATTGGTTAACACTGTGGGGATGACTTCCGATTGGCCTTGGAAATTTCGTCGCACTATCCAATTAGCCGGAAACCAAATCTGGGTCATCCATTGGAAACTCCGAGTCGGCGTTTTAACTTTACGTAGTTCTTTCAGCAACACAGGTTCTCTCTAATAAATAACAAAAATAAAAAATAAATGAATAATATTTTATGAAAAAAAAAACATGTCATCATAATTATAATTATGTAAATATTTAAAGCTGCCACTAACCTCTTTCATGAAAGCAAGGTCTCTCTGTATAAAGTACGCGGCCTGAGTTAATCCATGAGCGGTGCATAACGCCACGGCCTCTTGGTGGGCGTTCCAGGCATTTTGTTGGACAAACAATTCTTCTGCTCCCCTGAAAATATGATTTAATACAGATATGTAATAAAAAATGGTAAAATATGTTTTTTCAGTATTGATTGATATGCCAGTTACTTTGTGGTGCAACATGAATATTTTAATGTACACTATATTTTCAATAGGAGCAGTCATTCTCACCATCAGGTGTAATTTTAATTACAGAAAAATATGATGGACTGAAATAGGCATTCTTTAACTACCAGAATTAACAGTGAATTATATTTTAAATTAAATTGTACAGCAACTGACTTTGATAGGTAATATTCAAGACATTTTTTGTTACTAATATTATAACACAAAAGTGATTTTATTAACATCAAAATTCAATGGCTTAACAATACAAAAACCTATCTACAATTTTTTTTCCGAGTTAAGTATGCAGATTTATTTAAAATAAACAGCTCTCTCTGTAATACAGAGATAATTTGTCACAAGAACTATAGGGAGTAAAATAATCTAAGAATTTTGTCTCGTGGGATTTTTATCATTGCCATTTTGTATTTGGACCAAATTCCAGAGGATCTTTTGTCGTTGGACCAAATTTCCATGGATCTTTTGTCATTGGACCAAATGTCCGTGGACCTATTGTCATTGAATGGAATATCCGTGGACTTTTTGTCACTCCTAATTTCAAAAAAGAAAAAAGGAAAGAGAAATAAAAAATCAATGATTTTTTTTTAAAAATAAAGTTATTATAAAATAAACTAGTACATTCTGCACATTGGCGACCTCTATTGTAGAAGATGTGAACACTCCACAACAAAGTGCAGTAATCAGTCCGCCCTCTACCTCCGCGGCTAAAGGTCATCCTCCTGATGACGTTTAGCCGCGAAACGAAACGTCGAGAATCGTTTCTTGGAAAAACATATGGTTCGTATAAAATATCCGCAACCAGTTAAAGTTAAAAAGTTACAGACCTTAAAGGAAGTTACGGACAGACTATGAAATTATTCTTATTTGGGATGTGATGTCTATGTAAATATTCCAGACTACAGAGCCCCACAATGTGAACTTAACAGTCAAATATCAATTGAACTTACTGGAGTTTAGCTTCAATCCATGGTTTGATTCTTGAAAGTACTGGATGCGTGTGTTCTAACCGTTCCCGCAAACTGTCTTTCGTCCGGTCTAACTTTCTTTGCACATTATCAACAGCCCTGAAATACGAAAAAGTTTGAACAAAACACAATTTTATTAATTTGTCTTCCAAAATATGAGCAGACATGGCACTATATATTGTTGTAAAATAGTGATCTGTTCTGATCTGATAAAATAGAGAAAAATCTAATGAACAAACCTGTGCATCATAACAGTTGCTTGAGCCTGCCGGACCAACAAGTCTGGAATACCAGATCCCAGAGTGACGAGCCCGGGATGGGAGAGGACACTGTTAAATACACGTTGGAGGTATTCCCTCATTACTGCCTCTTTCACTTCCTGACAAAATAGAAGAAAATTTAAACAATTTGATGGTTTTTTTGGTTTGAAGGTTTGAATTTGCTGCATAAAACTATGCGTGTGAATAGTAAAGATAAATATTTTTATAAAATGAAAAGTAGTGGCTTACAAGACTTACAAAGTCATTTTACAAAAGAGTACAATCGTTACTAGGATGGCTTTTATTTTTTTAGTTTCAATTGAGAGCGATAAAAAATATGGTGTTCTACTAACTCTTTCAATATCATGATCTGGCATTTTCTGGGCCCTCAGTTCAGCAATCAATCGCTCCCTAAAGTGTAGGAACCAACCGCGAGTCTCTTTCTCAAGAATATTGATCAAGATGGGAAGAGCACGCCGCATTGTGTCGCGTTTGAATAATCTGTTAAAAATTACACTCATTTAAAATTTGTACATTTAATTTGCTAAATACTGACTATTTATTATTTATTGAATTGTACAAAATTAATTCAATAGGGCTGGTTGCATGCTTGGAGTATACATAGTTGGTTTAGTTAAAAATCTCATTTGAGGCGATGCATGTGTGCACTGCGCGTGATTTTTGACATCAAAATTGTTTTTATTCAATGTCAGAATGTACAATATGTATTATGTAGGATGCCACCGCCAGAGCATAGAATATTAGATGCCACAGATTTTTCTAACAATCAACTGATTCTATAGTATATGCTTGACAGGAAAAGTAATTTACTCAGACCTTAAACAATACTTTTTTATATCAATTAATACTTTTTTATCGGAAGAGATGGAGTTTGCCGCAACTTTAAATGATTTTTTCCATTAGGCATTGTTGACAACAAATTTGTTTTCTACGACCCGTTATATTGTATCAAGTTTTGTTAGCTTTACATTTATATGCCACAGGATAGATTAAAAAGTAGTAGGTGATGTATCTGGAGTACTGTTTCTTGGATTGTGGATAGGGTAAGCCATTACGGACATTTCAATGTCGAAACATTGAATAAAACGAATTTGATGACTCATGTCAAATGTCACGGCTAAATGAGATTTTCGGTATAAACTGACAATAATGCAAGTTGATACAACCGGCCCATAGTAAGATGCATTGGAATAAATAAAAACAAATATTAAAGTACGAGTATGTGCACGTGAAATTTAAACAAAATGGTGTTTGTGCCTTTAATAATAAGACCATTGACTTGTATGATGAGAACTCTCATAGTAAATATATGAGAAAAAAGAAAACAAAAGTACGCATTAAGTAATTTAAAAAAAAAGAAAGTTAAAACACGACTTACGAAACTTTTAATATAGTTTTGTGTATCAATAAATCAATAGAAAAGTGATTAAATTTTTTAATTAAAATTATTTTGTTTACAGCTTACTACTACTTAATCTTAAATTAATAACAAAATAAATCAATATTTTTACCTTAGATCTATATGGCCTCCTTGTGGTGTCTGATAGATGTATGGTACGGCGCATGGTGGCCGTGAACATTCCCGCTCAACCTCAAATTTCTCAGTGGCAGCTCGCCGCAGTTGGCGCCGAACAAAGTTACACAGCATCGACAGGGCAGTACTGTACTCGGGCTTTAAACAAAAATATTACATTGTTCCATGCTTAAGACGTCACTTCACGTAGGACTATCAAGATTTAAAAAATGGTGATGAAATTCATTTTCTCACTCAATACTCATCTTATATGATGCGATGCACTGCATTGATAAAATTATTGGACATTGATTTGTTCGAGTGCAGCTCCAGATTAAGAAA
The DNA here is from genome assembly GCA_016648135.1 of Agrypnia vestita. Taxonomy (NCBI): domain Eukaryota; kingdom Metazoa; phylum Arthropoda; class Insecta; order Trichoptera; family Phryganeidae; genus Agrypnia; species Agrypnia vestita. The sequence goes on along the minus strand of JADDOH010002480.1, from coordinate 85,856 downwards.
AATTTTGAGAGCAGAATTCTTTTCTGCTTACTAATGAAGTTTCTTTTTCTCTTGTTTAAATTTTTTATTCTTTCTTGTTGTATTATTTTTAACATGCCTAAGTTTTTCTGCTAATACTTAAGTCTCTTTGTCTTTTGTTTAAATTTTTTATTCTTTCTTGTTTTATTAATCTTAATTTATTAATCTTAACATGCCTAAGTTTATTTCACAACATATTTATCATTAATAACATATTTCTAAAAGTGGAGACCTGTAATTGGCCATCTATATTATATTAATATTTTCTATGCTTCTTTGTTGTACTGTTGGTCTTCCGTGAATATTAAATAAATAAATAAATATATGCAAATGTGAATGTAAGTTATGAGGACAGTTCAGAAGTGGCCAATAAACAATTTACAATTTTGATTGATTCATAAAAGCAATTGTATCTTGAAAAACATTAGCAAACAAATTATATAAACAAAATATTAACAAATAATAACCCACCCTGCAAACAAGCTCAGCTACCAGGTACCGGCATCTCTCTTCCTTTATCTTATTGTCCAAGTTATGTGCGAGAAGTGACGGCATTCCGAGGACAATGTCCAGCAATCTAGGAAAGAGAAGAAAATTTAAGATCACTTTAGATAACAAGAACGAAGAACAATGACGACTTAAACAATTATCATTAACAATGATGACTAACCAGAACCTCATTCATTCAGGAACATTATCTTTTCCTGATTATATGCGAGTTTTTTTGATTTTGGGCTTATTTGGTATATTTTTTTTTAACGCCCTAGTGGGCTTTTATAATATATATTAAGTTACAACATTTTTTAAATAAACATTAAACATGTTTTAAAATAAAAAACTAAAAAAATAGAAATAAAACATATTCAAGAGACGTGAACAATCATTAAAACACTTTAAATAAATATAGGTATATAACAATGATTAGTATAAAAGCAAACAATAATCATTAAAAACCTTTGAAAAAGATGATTAAACCATTATATCAGATAAATAAGATAAGAAGATAAAATAAACCAACAAAATAATAATAGATAGAGATAAAACATAGTAAAAAAAGAAATTAACAATCATTAAAATACTTTAAAATAAATAAATATATATTATAAACAATGATTAGTATAAAAGTAAACAGTAATAATTAAAACCTTTAACAAAACAATAAAAATAAAGAATAGTAAGTAAAAAGCAAATTCAGAATGTTACTAATTCAAGGAAAACAAAAAATAAATATAAATTTAGTCCATTAAACTGTACTCAATTCTACTGGCACATGCTGGAATTTAGAGTCTGCCATTCAATTTAATCAAATCATATAATTTCTAAATTTACAGATAATGAACCATGTCATTATATTCTGGTTTCGTAATAGATAAAAATAAAACATACTTAAATGACGTATCTGGTCTGATCAGGTATTGGACGGTGGTCTCAATAGAAGCTTTAATAACCGATAACCGTAAATGAGATGATCTATGAATGTAGATAAGGTTAGATCTGTTTGTTAAGGCAGAAGAGAATGTCAATGATTTCAATTTACTCTTCAATCTACAAAAAAATCTGTGGTCATTCAAATAAAATTCATTTTCTTCTAGTAATCTATTCCCTTAAGCCTTGAATATGCCATAAAGCCTTAAAAATATGACCTCATTACCCTCCAGACCGCCTGAAACCGCCCATATTGTTTATTTTTGAGAAATCTGTTTAAAAATTGTATTTTTCAGAATACTATCAAGAACATGATTTATAATTAAAATACATACGTCATTTCAGAAATATCATCAGTTTCATAAATTAATGAAAAAACAATAAGTAGTTAGTAAATTTGTATTTTAATACAGTAAATTCTGAGTGAAGCGAGTGTTTTCAATAGAAGTGGGAAAGGGTTAGGTGATGCATCTTTTATTTTAGTCAATTTCCGAAACATATTTTTAAGAAAATAATAGTGTCAATACTAACAAATGTATTGGGAATTTTTAATATTAATTTTAATAATTCTGATATCTCAAAATTAACTTGAGATGAATATAACTTCCGAGAGGCCCCTGATAAATTATATAATACATATAGAGTGTGCTGGAATTATACTCCATTTTATGAGATTATTAAACGAGATTTCATATAAAAATGCAATACAATTTTCAAAAATGTTTTGGTTTATTATTACCGACATTTGACCTCCTATCAAAGGTAAATCTGTTTACCTATCAAAGGTAAACTTGTTAAATCTGTCTTAGAGCAAATTAGATACAAGTCATACAAAATGCAAATTACATACCTATAAGATTTCTGTGGTACGATGTATAAACATTTAATGTTTAATATTTTAAGCAATAACTTTGCGGTTAGATATTTTAATAATGCAAATAAAATAACTTTGTTTATAACCGATTGAGTTTGAGTATGTAATGAAAAATCTGTTCCTTCATCGGGGTAGCGCACAAGTAAATCTGACATAATATTTTTTTACCAATTTAAACAACAGCAACATTTAAAAATTTGTTTTAAAAATGTTTCCAATAAATGTGATACTTCAGTCTGGTTCTAACGAATAAACAGATGTTGTACTGAAACCTGTTGGCATTAAATAGTAAAACTCAAGTGTACAAAGTTATTTTATATTGATTATTTTAACTTTCGTTACAAAATTAATGAGCTTGTGTCAGTCCAAATAAACAGAATATGGACTTACTCATTTTTTATCTTAAGTGCAGTATTAGGAATCTACCTAGTCAGTCCGAGTAGCAGTGACTTCAGGCTCTGCTTCACAGAGAAGCAGTCTGCCGTCACCCTGGCCCGGCCAGTCACGATAAGCAGTGTGAGAGCGCGGGCGGCATCCTTCAATAAGGCTTCGTGCGAACGCTCTGTTCCACGTTGCAGCAGAAGAGAGAGACGCCAGCGATGCACCTGTCCAGGGAAGTTCAGGGAAGCCACCTCGAACTCACTGCACATGGGTAAGAGTAGATTAGTAGGAGCTAGGTTTAAATGTTATAAAGAATTTGTGCACCGACTATGGCGAAGAAGCTACCGTGTTGGAACCCTCCTTGTTGTGAAATGAACTGACATCGTAATTGCAGTACACCACTTCTGGGATTATAATGTTTTTAAATGGTTAATGAAACAGTGTTAGAGCTATTTTTAGAAATTATATTTAGGATGATTTTAGGTAATAAATTTTGAATAAAAAACAAACAATAAGAACACTCAAGATGATTTTAATGGATTATACAAATTTATTTTAAAAATGCAGATTTAACAGGACAAAATGAAATACAGTCGAACTCGGTTATAACGAGCTCGGATATAAGGAGATCCCGGCTATAATGAGTAAAACTGTGAATTCATTTTGATTTGCGCATATTCCCATACAATCGGTCTCGGCTATAAGGAGCGCGATTCGCGGATATACGGAGCAAATTTTAGAAACTCTGCAAACATATTTGCTTGGGTTACAGAAAAAAAGACAAATATGTACTCATAACAATGAACTTTTTCACTTGGCTTTTAAAGCGGCTCGCACTAAATTGGGGTTCATTTTATGATGTACACAAATTTGTGTCTGAAAATCCCACGTGCACAGGCAAGCAATAGTTTACTGAAGGTCGAGAATACTGGTCATATAACTCCGATTATTGGGGGTTTCCAAAATGTTTATGGTGACAGTTTATTTTATGCAGTTAACTGTATTAGAGCATTTAAAAGCCCAATCAGTTAAACGCGAATTATTCTATTGGAAACATGTTCACAAACAAACGAAAGTGTCTCTAGGTTCGCGAAAAAGTCGAAATTAACGGCGTCAAAAAGTCTGTAAAAAATTTTCACAATCGTCTTCTGCAGTTTCATCGCTCTGGAAAGATAAGGATGTTTATTTAGCTGCTCTTGAAAATAACATGACACAATCAAAAAAAATTCTGAAAAAAGTGAATCCCGGATATAAGGAGTCCCGGCTATAAAGAGCAAATTTAGTTGGTCCCGTCGCTTTCGTTATAACCGAGTTCGACTGTATTACAAAATGTGTAAATATTCAATTTTCCATTTCCGAGAATAGCATCTTGTGCTGTTCTTTTATTGATTATTGTAAAAGGCATAATAAGTTAGTATAATTGTCTTAATAAAATAAATACAATACAATAAATTAATCAATTTAAGATCACATTACAAAAAATATAAAATAATTCAAAGTAAACATAATATTACATATATGTTTTCATAACATGCGAATTAACTATTTCTGGATTGATATCTAGTAATATATCTTGGGATGCTTAAAAAGTAAGTCATGCTCAAAATTCATTACGGTGAAAATAATGTTTAATTCAACCAATTGTCATCCACTCTCGCTGCTCTGAGCAGCTAACTAGTTATTAATTTCAAAAAGATGTTCATTGTTGCCAAAATAAATGCATAATATGTACTTCTTCTGCAAACAAAATGTTAATTAAGTCAGGATGGTTATTCAGGATCCTTTTAATGAGGAACATTTTTTATGATTTAAAATTATGTATTTTTTAAATGAAACCTGAAAAATCCAACCATTAACATATTTTTTTACTTGATTAATAACAAAAAGTAATAACTACAACAGAAAAGATAAGTATGGTTATCTTAGAAGTTTAACATTTTGGATAAAATAATTAGATTAAATGAAAACTGAAGGATTAAATAGGTCTTGTGCAATACTATATTCCTGTTAATAAATATGAGCCAAAACAAATACAAAATTAATTATGTTTTGTGTTTCTATAATATAAAAAAATAAATCACACCAATGACAAGGTTGTTGGATTGAGAAAAATATAGGGAATACTATTGACCAAACAATGATTTTCTAGATCAATAACAAAATATGTGATTAATAAAACTTGAGTTGAAAATGTCCATGTATGTAGGTGTTTGAAAATTTTCAACCATTTCAGAAATGTAAGTAGTTTTAAATTACGGATTTTCAATTTGATGACACAGTCAAACCATTTTATGTGAAGAAACCACCAATAGGTGTTTAACTTTGTGTCTACACTGTGAATCATTCTTATTAGATTTTCTACTGATAAAACAGAGTCCACACATTCCACTACAAATCAATAATGATAGTAAATGAAAATATGGATCTGGTTTGAAAATGTAAATTAAAAATTAGCAACATTCTTTTGGATTATGCAGTGAATTGCTTGTGAGGCGCTAACATGTTGAAGGCAGCAAAAATACACAAAATATTTAGAAATTACTGTTTTTCTTCATCCCTTTTACAGATTTTTAAACAAAAAAAAACTATGATTCATTTCTTGTATTAATATAATATTTTCCAAAATAACTTTGTAGAAACATTATTTATATTAATGAAAAGAAAACACTTTGTATAAAACCTTACATACTAAATTTCACAACAACAAAATAGAATATAGTAGAACTAAACAAACACACGTCACAAGACAAGCAAACTGATTTAATTTTTATGTGCCTAATATGAAAATTAATTTTGGACAAAGACACTTGAAAGTCACTGCCCAATGTGTCTTTGACAGGTTAACAAAGCAAATTGTAAAACACACTTTTCCCCCTCCTCCTTTACCCCACCCATTCCCCCTGATACATTTTCTGTACAAATCTACACCGTTTGACTGATCTAACCCAAATTTTTCACACATATTCTTTGGATAAATGGAAGCATTGTTTTTATTAGAGGCTTTGTGAAAAAATGGAACCATTTTTTTCCCCCACAAACTTATTTTTAACATAATTCTTAACCCGTGCAACGCAAGGCAGGAATCTACATGTTAAGTATAATGGACTAGCTCTATTACACCCTGAATATACAGGGTTATTGGTAAAACATTAATAACCTCGCAGGGCTATATTCCTGACTTGATTATGAGTCGAAAATGTTCAAGCTATTATGACCTAATATCAATAGTTTAGGAGTTTATGCTACATCAAAGTTTGCATTTTTTTTTCAATATTTCTGACTTTTTTTTGTACAACGTTGGACTATCATTACAGTAACTTATATTGAATATGAAAAATTCATTTTCTTTAATACAAGTCAAATAAAAAAATAAAAACCTTCGAATTCCAATTGGAAAACATTCCAATTAGAATTTTTTCAGGGTTTTTATCATTTTATTTAACTTGTATTGAAACAAATGAACTTTTCGTAATCGATATGAGTTACTGTAATGATATTCCAATGTTTTACAAAAAAAGAGTCATAAATATTGCAAAAAAAATGCAAATTTAGATATCGCATATCTCCTTAACTATTGATATTAGGCCATAATAGCTTGAACATTTTCGACTCATAATCAAGGCAGGAATATAGCCCTGCGAGGTTATTAATGTTTTACAAATAACCCTGTATATATAATTTTTTTTCGTTAATACTTCCAATTTTAATTTTTAGTATACATTGTATCCGGAACCATAGGCCCCGAAACATGTTGATAATTCAATAAATAGTGATTTTATATAAAGTGTTTTCGTTTTATAAATATAATATATTATTTATATGATTTCATAAAATTGTGGAGAGCCTGCATACACTTGTATTTAACTTTATAAGTTGTATGGAATATGACAGACTTCTAACATTTCTAAACATACTTACATACAGCGATTATATCGCCAAAATGGAATGTAAAAATCATCTTTCATTGATCTAGATGACCATATAAAATATTGATGCTTTAAAGCACAAATACTGTAGATTAGAAAGAATACGATTTATGAATGATAAACCCATTCTTTTGAAACTATATACCTATATATAATTAATAAAATTATAACCATAATTCTTAGTTTATGTAAGAACTAAAAATTGTGCCATGAGAACAGGGTTCTCTCAACATATATGGAAACCAATATTTGTGCTTTAAATGTATAAGTTTGAATGATTTATGAACAGAAAGCAAAATATAAACACGACACATGTTCACATGACATAAATGAACAAATAAACAATGATAAAACAGTGAAATGGTAAAATTTTAAAACATTTGGGAGCAAAACGTACCCCCTTCGTCGGATTGACTCCAATTGGATAGAATTAAGCATCTTCGCTTTTCCATATTTATCCTTGGGCGGGCTTCGGGACAGCAACATTACGGTCAATTGCATGATATTCCAATTAGATGAAGGATATTGTTTTGAGAAGATGGAGTGTGAAATGAATATGTATGTATGCATGGATAAAAGAAAGCATTTGAAATCTATGCTTGACTAATGCCGGCACTAGTGTGATAGTGAGCATTACAGGGAAAACATAATGTCGAATCAAAAATAAATCTGGCAAAATAAATCTGTGATGGTTTAATAAGGTAAAGGGAAAAACTACAATAAAAATTAGATTTATCAAATTTTTCGGAATAAGAAATTATAGCGTCGACTACAAATACCTCAGATTTAGAAATGCTCATAATGTGAATTACGTAATTAGACACTTAAAATAGATTTCATAATGCCACCCATCTTAAACTGAGTAAAATGCATTTAATTTAAAAAAATTGGACAGGTTTATTATTCAACAGTAGCGAGTAATTTATGAAAAAAAAACAATCTTCACAGAAATTATATGTGTGTATCCAATATATATGTATATTGATGGGGATATTATTCTAAAATAAGTAAAAAATAAAATAAAAGAATATCAGATATATATCAATTTTATTTCAATCAATGTACTTGTTGGTCTAGTGGTCAAGACACACTTGTTTAGTGATCTAGTGGTTGGCGGTTCAATCCTCATTCTAGGAGACCAGCAACTTAGTTCTATTTTCATTATAGCATAAGCATTTAGCTTAGTTTGATAATAGTAAGAATATTGATGTGAAATATATTTTTTGTACGCATATCTATTAATTTTTTTTTCCACAGAAAATTCCAAAATAAAAGTAATTTTATTTGCAGGCATCATTTTAAAATATAGACAGCTTTATATTAATGATAATTTATTATTTTTATCCCTCTAGGGGCTTGTGAAAATAGAACTTTCCCATTTATAATCATAAATAATCCAACCACCCCAGAGAGCTTGATTCAATATTTTTTAATGAATACATACAGTGATACCTCGATATATGTCTTTAATCCATTCCAGATCCATGAACTAATACCAAACAGGAGGTATACCAAACAAACATTGCATTTAATTGGTCAGTATTTTATTAGTAAAATGGTCAGTATTTTAATTTTTTTTTTGTTTTTATTAAATTTATACATACATATTTTGTATTGTTATAGGTCGTGCCTTAAATTTAACAAAATAGTAAATGATCAGTAAATTAAACAGATGATCATTATATTCCGATCATTAATATATTATATTGACCATTTAAATATAATACTGACTGAATGACAATTGATCAGAATACACTGACCATTTATTTGATTTACTGACCATTTATTTAATATACAGACCATTTAATTAGTCCTCAAAAAATCTATTGTTGTTGGCATACTCTACATTGATGGAGTTGTATAAAATAATTTAAAAACGGCTTTATACTAAAATATATAAATACAAAAGCAATTAGATGAAATAAATGAAAATTTAACAGACTTTAATATCCTATCTCTTTTCCTTACTCGGACCTGGTTTGATGTTAACCTAAAATCTGTCTAGTTAACTTTGCTTCTGTCTTCTCAGAATGTTTCGGAAATGTAACATTCCTGACAATGCTATCACGGTATGTTTGGGCTGTGTTAGTCGTATTTTAAAAAATTTCACGTCCAAACAGGACACATATCAAGTTGGATTTATTCCGAAGAGGACATATACCGAGGTATCACTATATATAAGCAGGGATTCTTAATACAAGATTATAACATGGGATCTTAAAATACCAACCCTCTTTCTCGTATGCACTCTAGCTGCTTGTGTCCGAGTCTTCGAGGCTCACCCCTCGCATCAGTGGCCACGGCATCCAACTCATCAAATGATGGTGCGAGGAACAGATCCTGGAGGTTAGGTCGTTTAGGACGGCCAGTGCCTTCACTACTTGATCCTACAGAGGTCGGCAGCACTGATGGAAATGACAAGCATTATTATACATATTTAAAACAATATAAATAATAGAAAGTATATAACAAAAATGGCTTTAAATGTATGCACAAAAGAAAAAACATGGTCTTTTAAAATGAATAAACAAAATACATTCTGCAGGAACCCCGTTAATTTTAACCCCGATAATTCAGCCATAATTCGAAATTTATCAAACCCACAAGCCCCAAAATGCTAATTTCATAGAAAATTAACCTTGATAATTCAAAAACCCCGGTAATTTGTAATTCAAAAATTTTTTAGCCCCTGCACCACAAATCAGTACAATTTAATTCACATATTTGATTTTTTTTCTGAAATTTGAGAAAATTAAAAAATATTTTGATTTTTTCGCAAGTATTGGGTACATTAGTGATACAAATGTTGCGATCTTTGTACATTTTAGCATAATAAATATTGTGTTTTCAAAATGATTTCTCGAAATATGCAAAAATACATACGGTTTTCACAAAATTAATAATGGCTTTTTTCACGAGTTTTACGATTTTTGGCAAATTTTGCAATTGAATTTCGAATTAACGTGGTTCCGAACGATTTGAAATGTTTTTTTTGGGTCCCTTGAATTTCGAATTAACAAGGTTCTACTGCATTTACTAGTGTAATATATAAATTTTTATTATTTATTTGAAATTTTCTGTACATTACATGCAAAATTTTCTTAATTGATCAAAAAAATAATAGGACAGTTATAAAAATATTTAAATATAATTGTTAATATATTTATTTTTTGTACATTGTTTTTATATTGATAATAAATTGATTTTTTCAATTTCTTATATACATATATATAGGGGTAAGTGCATCTAATGCTTCTACTTTGTATACAGATCGTGTTAAAGACTTTGTTAAAATCAGTTTAATTCATGCTATGACATGATGGAGCTGCAACACGGTCTACATTGTCAGTCATTAACTAGCATTCAAATTTTGAGGACTGGTTTATCTAAAAACGTGCACCTTGGGAGTGTCTTTGTAAATTATCTATAACTTCACAAAAACTTGTTACGGACACAAAACTTGGTGTGTACACTTTATTTGAGTTATATATATATATATATATATATATTTTAAGGATTTTGATTTATAGGAGTAGATACAAACCCCTCATGATTTTGTCATACTGGGGGAAGTGCAACAACATTATGATGCACTTCTAGATATGTATTTTTGTAACTAATGGTACCTACTTTATGTTCTAATAATTGTATTTAACAATTTTTTAAAAATTAAACAATAAATTATTTTTTTCCCATCAATAGCAGTTAGTAGATGCACTTACCTCATCCGGCACTATTTTTATTTGATATTACATGTTTTTTTAAATATATATATGTTTTAAGGCAGCGATTTTGTGCGTTTATTATGTTTCTTGAAACAGATTTTTTTTTCAATCATCTTATAAGTTTATGAAAATAATCAAGATAGATGCAATTACCCCGAAGACGGAGTAAGTACATCTATCCTGACCTTAATTAGGAAAATGCCAAAAAAATCAATTAAAAAGCATATTGTCATTTAATTATAAACAAAATTATATTAAGAAATAGATAATATATTATTCATAAAAATTTAAAAACAATGTGATAATCTGGCGATATACTATGTATATCACCAGATTATTATTATCGGTCCCTATATACACTATCAAAACTGAAAAAAAATTATATTAATTTTGGTATCTTAAACCATCTGATTTACTCTATATTTTCGGATAATGTTAAAAAAAGATTAATTTTCATTAAGTATGTGCCTTGAAACGAAAATTCAGATTTTTTTCAAAAAACATTGTGCGAAAATATAGAGCAAATTGGATGATTTAAGATAGTATAAAGAATTTTTGCATATTCGACATTTTACAGTTTACGTAGAGATCGTCAAAATGTACAGGGTATAACAGAGCTAGTCCACAATACTTTATCAGGATTTCTGCCTAAATTATGAGTCACTGATAGTACCACTGATATTAGGAAAATGTTCAAACAACAATGTCCTAATATCAGTGGTTATGATAGTGGCGTGCAGTAGGTATAGATATATATATATATATGATATATAGATATTTATATATATTTATATACTAGTATATATATATATATATACATATATAGTTTGTAATATTTTTAACTCTATAATAAATTATTCTGAGTAGCTTTAATCCAAAAAAATAAATGCACCATAAAAAAAAGATTTTTTAGGTAAATATGGATTTTTTAAATAAATAAATATTTTTTACATAAAACGGCAAAAAATTTCAATATATTTCGAAGATGATTTATGTGCCTATAATTAAATTGCAAATAAGACTCATTTCTCACTCACAAAAATAAATCAAATATTTCTATCACCGTAAATAAACATATTCATGTTGCATCTAAAATGTTCAAAAACCTACATTTAAAGAACTTTCTTTATAAATCATCATTTTGATAATCTATTGTAGACTAGCTCTGTAACTTCCTATATACATAAATATACAATCCTAGTTGATGTGATTATTCCTGTAATAAAATTTTTATAATTTTAATTTTTTTATCAGTTATCATACTTTTTAAATCAAAAATATTTTAAAAATAATAAAACATTGTGAGTTAATAAAATACTGTATTGTGTTAGACTATAATTAATTGGATAAATAAAGTTAAGATAAAAAAAACAATACCGATGGGAAAAGTTTTCCAATGGTAGAGGAATTCTTCAGCAACCTGCTTTATATTGTTGACCAGCTGTTCTACCTCTGGCGGTGCCCCAACTAGATTCACATCAAACTTAATCGGCTGCTTCTCCGGCTGCATCGGGCGCTCGGGTGGAAACAGGCTACTGGGCCGAGCCCCTTGACTATCTGATATGGACCGATTGAAGATGGAAGTAGGACGTGCGGGGTTTCCAGCCCCATTATCCGGCCTCATCATTAAAATATTTTCAAAGTGACATATTCAAATGTGTAAAAATTTCTGCACTCTTTTCAAAGATCATCTTTTCAAAGATGATCTTTTATTGCAAAGATCATGATTCAATAAATGTGATTATATACTTCTTATTTCTAATTTGCGTTTAAGCAAAATTAGTTTGTCATTGATTAGTTATATTTAATTAATGATCCGAAATTATTATTTAGGCTCTGTATTTTCCAGGTTTTTTTCTATGTGGTAATCAATATACGAAGCATGTATATTACATTTGTACATCATGGCACCATTTAAGATACTTTCTAAGCATTGAAAAACCATCTGAAATAAGAGAAAAATATGCCGATATACAATCTGAAATAAATTCCACAAATCTACGTAAATAATGCACAAAAAGTCACAAGGACAGCCACGCACATATGAAAGTATGGAGCTGGTAAATGAGTATGTATGGAATTTAAAATGGAACATGGGAGTGTCATGATAATAAAGTATTTCCTAAAATGCAAATAAATAGTAGTAAACTCTTGAAAATATTAATAAATTTTCGTAAGCCTTTGGGATGATCTACACTACATCATTAAATGGCACTGTAAAAATAAACAAATTTATTATTATTATTTCATCACCTTTTCACAATGGGGAAAATTCATAATGTAGACAGTACCATATTTAATTAAATTTAATTAAAATATAGATCAAAACTAATAAAACAGCAAAAAAAAATGTTGCAATCCGTCAATAAGTGACTGAGAAATAGATTATTTATGTTTTTACTTATTAAGAATAGAAGATTATTTTGCAGTTATATGTATGCATATAACGCAGAACGACAGTGAGCTCACCTCCACTGTGACGTCATTTGACCTAGTCGAGATCCTCACAATACTAGGTACTAAACGATCATAAGCCGCGTGTCTAGGTCAAGTGACGTCACACGCTGGACTGTCGCATGAAACAAAATTATTTTTAAAGCGCAAGATTAAAGTCCCATAATTTTTTCTTTTGTAGAGATATTTTAATGATTCTTTCACATTTTTGTTTCATTTTACATAAACTTTTATAATCAATAAAAAATGAAAACTTCTTCATTGTGGGAACATCATCACATCAGCCCTGATGATGGACCCTGCAATGGGATCCGAAACGTCGGCCCGAAAGGTCGTAACAACACGGCATAATACCCCAGTAAACACAAACTTGAAGATTCATTAATTATAAATTACATATGTCACTAGAGCGGAATCAATACTTAGACATAGTCTTACTACTTGATGATACTTTTGTCAAGCCTATCTTAAACTCAGTTCAAACTATCTAAAATTATTAAAAAACTAACATATTCATATTTACAAAAACAAAATGTCCCACCTTATAACTCTAAGTTTATTATCTGTTAGATCTTTATTACGGTATACAATTATGAAAGTTATTTGATTCTTTATTCAAAACAAGACTGTCACGCTGGCATTTGCGCATCCGAGATTTGCGCCCTACCTCTAGCAGTGTAATTTTGTTTTTAGCCGGGGTGAATTTGAATGAAATTACGGATGTTAGAGAAATTTATGGACAGATAGACAGAAAACTAAATTATTATGTTTGATGCTGCCAGCCAATGTAAAAATATGTAAATCTATTAACAAGATAATATTTTTGTTAAAAACATGTGTGCGGGCCGCCAGGAGACCACATTACAGTAACGTGAATCCTTATTCTATTTTTTATATGCAGTATGATTATTTTAAAATCTATTTTCTTCTTTACATTTTTGTTTTCCAAGAAAAAAAAATTATGCACATTGTACTATAAATTTTATTAGTTTAACCTAATTGTTATAGCACCTGTTTACCGATGTTTTCTTTAATTGTTAGATCTCTGTGTGCACTAAAAGATCTTTTGGTTGTGCTGAGGGAGAAATTAAGAAGAACTTTAATTAAGTTTTTATATACACAAAGTGTTAACAAAAAGTCTTATTAAAATTTGTGTGTGCACTATTTTTTTTTTGTGTGCGCCGTGTTGGAAACTTGCACTCTTAAAGGGAAAATTGTGAGAATACACTGCCAGTGCGGAGTGCTCTGATTGTGAGAAACTCCACACACGCTAATCAGCATTTCACGTCAACGTCACATTCATTTTCCAGTGTTTATTCAGCAACTGTCACCGTTGTGAATGTGACGTTGACGCAAAACGCCAATTGCCGTGTAGAGTTTCTCACAACCAGAACACTCCACCAGTTGGTGGAGCTGGCAATGAACCTGTTAAGAAGTTTTCTTCTTAAGAACTCTGTTAAGAAGATGTCATACCAACAGATTAAAAACCACAAGCCATTTTTAATTTAATTTATTAATAAAAATCATATAGGTACTAAATATTTTGTTAATTGCTCGAGTGTTTTCATAATGCTACACTGCCTAAACTGCACGTAAAGTTATTTAAAATACTGCTCAAAAACAATAATACAAAATAATTATGTATTGCAATTAAAAAACATCTTCCCACAGAATATATACCTACATAATTCTTCAATGAAAGCGAAGCGAATTGCTAATGACCATTTTAATTAATTACCCAGTATTTTACGCTTGGACGAGAGATAATTAACAAGCCCATGCAGCATGCCATGCTGTCATTTGAATACTTTACTTTTGTACCCACATAAAAAAAATCAATATAAATAAATCAATTCATTAGTAATACGGAATATGGTTTGATATTGGTAAAAATAAAATTTCTTTAAATTTTATTTTTTTGCCTAGAACAGAAAATTATGGCCTATTGATTACATTAATCTTTTGCATATTTCTAAATATAATATAATTTGAATTGCGGTGTGTAATAATATTTCACTATATCCCTATCTGCAGTTTTAAAAATTGGCAGTTGATAATTTATTTTTAAATTGATTTAAAATGATTGCAATGAATCATTTAGGAGCTCAAACAATAACTGAGAAGATTCTAAAGACGAAGATTATAATGTTGTTAATAATTAATAATGATAATTGAAGGATATCTTTACTCTCTCCATACAGCTTTCGGACAAGGTAGTGAAATGAATCTAGCCTCGAAAGGAGCGTCAAAATTTAAAACAATTATTAATGCCGTACACGAAAAAGATGTACAGAAAAAGATAATGCCGTACAGAAAAAAGAAAACCTCAGTCACAAGATTTCTCACAGAAAGATTTAAGATTGTTATATACAATAGCTTAAAAAGATAAAACCTTTAACTAGTTTTTCTTATTAGTGTACATAATTACATATTTCACACTTTGAAAAGAATCCCTTTTATTACTATGGGTGTCATAGCTCGGCATTTGTGGTTTTTCCATTTGCGGCACTACTCAGGAACGTAAATAAAAAAGGAAAATAAATCAGTGTTTACATTTACACAAAATTATGAAAAATTAGAATAGTGACAATATTAAGTCTTTTAGACTGACATTTAGACTATTTGGCCAAATGTATCAGATACATGACCAAATAGGTCAGATGTTTGTGATAGGGATCCCAGAAAACCTGCTTAATAAGAAACTCGCTTAAGGAGAGCTTGCGGAAGGATAGCTCATGATATCCTGAAATGTTACAGTAGAGACATTGAGAAATGTAATTCTAATAAAATAATGACTAACTGCAAACTTTTTCATGGTAACCTTAACGAGAACTTGTTTTATATAATGAGAAACATGATGGTAATTCAGTGTTGCATTTTTTATTAATATTTCAGATCCTTCAACTCTCCTGATCGTTCAACTCTCAGACTAAGAAAATCAGATACAATAAATAATGAAAAATAAAGGTTGCTTTTACAGAAACTTCTAATTCAAAAATTACAATGTAATATTAGTTAGTCAATTTAACTTGTTCATCATCACTGAAAAGTCATAAAGAGTTTCCTATGATTTAAAAGTTCTCAAGGAAAACATGTATTAGTAAAACGAGATGCAAATTACAATCATTTCATAAATATTAGTTAAACCAAGAGATAATAAGACATATCCTCTTAACTGTAGAGGGATATGTCAGCCATAATAAAAAAAATGAAATATAAAAAAGTTAACACATCAATAAACACAAATATTATTTAGCAAATTAATATATTAGAAAGATCGCGTAATTAAAAAAACGATGACAGTTTAAATTAAAATCTATTTAGACTGGCAAAATAATGGGTGAAGTAAAAATGTAATAATGGGCCGTACCTATTTCGTGTAGGATTCTGCATTATAATCTCAAAGGAAATAAATTTAAAAGCACGAATTAACCACAAACATTTAAAGTAAGCAACCTTTTTGTAAAATATTTGCGTAAATGAATACACAGGCACACAACAAACACTATTTTAGGTTTCCAGAGCACTTTATTGAAAATTTGACGGCACAAGTGAGAGAAAAATTAGAACTGTTTTGCGGATTGCGGACAAAGAAGGCAGTAGGCGTTTCCAAGAGATTGTTTTAAGACATAGTTTAAAGTTTTACATGTCTACCGTTCTAAATTTATTACATTGCTTAATATCAGTTGAAAAAGAAATGGTACAAAACAAAATGTGTTTTATAGAAATATCTGTGCATAAAAAAATACCATTTACTTGGAAAAATTACAAAGAATATTAAAAAAAAACTTGCCGGCCATTTTGAAATTGAAACGTTGTCCAAAAGCAATCACAATTTATCACTAAATGTTATAGCTGAGAGACATCTGTGATTCAGTAGATTAAAATATTGAATGATGATAAAACAGTTTTTAATATTTAATATTTATTTTACAATATGTTTCTTCTCAGTTCTTAGTTCAATAATGAAACGTGGAGGCCCAACGGTGCGTTTTGTAATAGACGTTTTCAAAAATTTCAGAAATATGTCGATGCGGCATTTAATTGTTTATTATTTATATATTATACATATATCATATGACAAAAACATCAACTGCAGATTAATAATCAGTGGCGAATTCGATTCTACCGACTTGCAAATAAATGCACAAAATAGTTACCCTCGCAACACGGAGCCAAAATAATAATTATTAAATAAAACAGACAAACGTAATAAATTTTTGGTTCCTGGAGAATTTTATATATCTCAAATACATGTAAATGAAGATCGGTAGGTACCTATTGATCTTCATTTAATTTGAATTGTTAAAATGGAACGTTTAAATTTGTGTGAAAATTCTTTCACAAACAACTGACAATCGAGCTATTGAGAAAATTATAATATACCGGTGAATAATACATATTTAATAATGGATAAAGTTTCTAATATAAAATAATAGCTTATAATGTGGTTTCCCAAATTTTTTTTTTAAATAAAAGCTTTTTTGCGTTGCTCTGAAAAGAGTATATATTTTATTAGCAAAAGAACACAATATTTCATATTAAAATTTAAAAATAATAAAAGTACACGCCTGAAAAGAGAAACAACATTTAAAGCTATTATTTTATATTAGAAACTTTATCCATTATTAAATATGTATTATTCACCGGTATATTATAATTTTCTCAATAGCTCGATTGTCAGTTGTTTGTGAAAGAATTTTCACACAAATTTAAACGTTCCATTTTAACAATTCAAATTAAATGAAGATCAATAGGTACCTATCGACCTTCATTTACATATATTTCACAATAAAGTTAAAAATAGAGCAAAAATCCAAAAACATTATGAACCGTACCCACATATCATGAGTTTTTAGGTATTCACAGGATCCTAAAATTTGTCTAGTTCCTAACGTGCTCCAATCTCCCTGCAATAGTAATGGCCGATGGACCAACAAATTGGAGACACAAGACAATTTAAGTGGCCCATCCACTATCTTGTATGGCAATCTGCCTCATCTGCCTCGCAGGCAGGAGATAGCTCACACACACTGTCCTGCGAGTGATCCAGCATCAGTACTGTTGAGTTTCTCGCAAGTATCGGTTCCCTTGCAAATATGCCTAATTTACACTCTATATAAAAAAATATAACTACTATTCTACTAAGTCGTTTTTTGTTATTGGACAAAAATAAAAAAAAGGTCAGGGAGAAGAAACTGTTCACGGTTCGTAAGAAAAATTGTGGTTGTGTCTGTGATACCTCGTTATTGTTGAAAGGATTTGATCCTGACGAGTACAAAAATTATTTAAGAACTAGCTATAACCCGTCAAAAATGACGGTATTTTACATTCCGGTTCCTAAAGAATAAGTATTTACTTATTTATACTATTTTAAACCCTGGCGATTGTGCTGGGCGGAAGATGAAATGGTTTCCGTCTTTGCTAAGCCCTAGTGTATACCTATTTATAGTATCTTTTTGGCGATCCACGGAGAGGCGGCGGTAGCAAAATGTGTTAGGCGACCGATTCGGGTTTGCTGGCCCGGCTGGGGATCAAGCCCCATCTCCGGCCATCTAATTTGTTTTTTTAGCCGTGAATTAGAACTAAATTACGGACGTTACACGAAGTTACGGACGGACGGACAGACAGACAGACGGATGGACAGACAACAAAATTATTATGTTTTATGAATGAAGAGAAGAGTTATCCATTTTGAACAAAGCGATGGATTGCGTCCGGCAACAAAATTCACTCTCCAGCATACAAAACGGCAATCCGCCGCGCTACTGACACTCCTGCGTGGCGGACACAGAATATAGACCAAGCGGCGGACTGCTAGAGGTCCGCGGAGCTTGCTGGGCTAGAGCAGGTGAAGCGGGCATCCTACTTACATTGCAGTACGCCTTGCAGACTGCAACTACATTCACGATCCTGCATAACGACTGCCATGCAGGATAGTGAATGGGCCTCTGATGAAAACAGGTCTACCTATCAACCATGTATCAATTTGGATTATAGCATAGAAAAGAGAATGGAATACAGTAATCTTTTGTAAAAACCGTATATTTTTACGAAATCGAGTTGTGCGATTAGTGGAAGACACAATAATCGATGCTTTAAATGAAAAATTACTATAAACCAACTCAGGCCCGGTTATTTCAAGTTGGATCAAAGTAAGCGTAAATCTTGGGTTAAATTCGAGTTAAACCTCAAGGTTATGCGAAATCTCCCAGAAACAGTTGTTTCTGGTTGTTTCATGCTTGTTCATGCTAAATATCTGTCAAATATTGGATTAGGGGTGTAATTGTGTAAACTAAAAATCATAGACAAATGCACGATAAAATAATTTTGCACATGGCATCACCTCATTTAAATTTAATTTGTCCGACAGATTTTCGAAGTAGATTCGAGAATGTGATGAAATGCGCCAGGAAGGTTAGAGTATTGACAAAATTAAATGTTTCCTACCTATTTAGTGTTTGCGAGAACAATATGTTTTTATTTGATCTACGTATATTATAACCTTTTCTTTGTTTGCAGGTAATAGAAAACTGAAACCAAAGCCCACGACTCCAAGTGATATGCAGAATAAATTATATGCGGTTCAGTTAGAGATTTTCAAAACACAACTAAAGAATCACCGGGAAATTCGCGAAGTTTTTTTGGAAAGGCATAAAGCCAAATGAGATCTGGCTTCATTTAATTATAATTGAAAGTTGTATTTTTTTATTAAAATTTTCATTTTCCTGTTAATAGGTATATAGAATACAATAAAAGAGTTTCATATACCGAATATATTATTTTATTACTATTATTCCGCGAACGCCCTCTGTTTCTGCTCTGCCTTCGACAAATAATTTTCCTTACTATCCTTTCTTTGCTCATCAGTTCCACATGACCAAACCATGCGACAACATTGGTAAATAACATTGAAGTTCGTAGTCCAGTGGCCATGTTACTAACTCTGCATACTGAAGGTTTCGGATTCGATTCCCGGTGAGGTCGCAATATATCTTTCTGATTTCTTTAAGATCTTCTTTGCCGGACCGCAATTAATTGTGTTTTCAGGCCCGTTGTAGCATTAAAAATTGCTGAACACATGATTTGAGGGCATACTACCGGTCTCCTATAATATAGCAATTACCAAATCTGGTACCTAGTACCGTTTGGGGTATTTTGTTTGGACATAATGACAAATAAATTTCTGATTTTTATAGTGCTCTTCGACTGATTAAAATGTGGTCTGAGGAGCCATTGCTTTGGTAATGGCTGACCCTATTCGCAGTCCAAGAAACAATGTTCCAGAGACATCACCTACGCACCTTTCATCGATTTAAATGTAAAATTATCAAAACCCAATGAAATAGGAACCTTGAAAAAAAATATTGTCGACAATGCCCTGTGGTAAAATTAATTTTGAGTTGCGGAAAAATCAATTTCTTCCGACAAAAAGTATTTTTCGAGGTCTAAGGGCCGGTTGTTTCAAGTTGGATTAAAGTAAGCGTTCTTTTAAAGCATAGATTTTTACGTTCTCCACCAATCAGACAACCCGTTTTCGTAAAAATCTATGCTTAATCGACCGCTTACTTTGATCGAACTTGAAACAACCGGGCCTTAATTGACGTCTGTCAATAAAATATTTTTTTAATTTTTCGACATTTTTCATACAACGTGTCGACATGTACAATATTATGTAGGGTGACACAGACTTTTCTGACGATCGACTGATCCTACAGTATATTCTTAACAGGAGAAGTAAATTACTTAGGCCCGGTTGTTTCAAGTTCGATCAAAGTAAGCGGTCGATTAAGCATAGATTTTTACGAAAACGGATTGTCTGATTGGTGGAGAACGTAAAAATCTATGCTTTAAAAGAACGCTTACTTTAATCCAACTTGAAACAACCGGCCCTAAGGCCCAGTTGTTTCAAGTTCGATCAAAGTAAGCGGTCGATAAAAGCATAGATTTTTACGAAAACGGATCGTTAAAACGGATCGGATTGGTGGAGAACGTAAAAATCTATGCTTTAAGAGAACGCTTACTTTAATCCAACTTGAAACAACCGGCCCTAAGTCGCGCAGTGCGCATGTGTGTCTCTGACAGAGAGTTTAAACTCATATTTCCGCTCAGAATTTTCTGACAGTTTTCGCTTAATCCGAGTTGAAACAACCCGTTATTGGAAAAAAGTTATTAAAAATTCGAGTTTAAACTCTACAGTAACTTTGATCCAACTTAAAATAACCGGACCTTAATACAATCATGATACAATCGGCTCTAAACAAAGTTGACACAGCACGTTTTTGAAAAAAGTTACTAAAAACTTAAACTTGAGTTTAAACTGTACTATTACATTAATCCGATTTGATATAACCGGCCCTAAGAAATTTTAAAATAAAACATTCTCTATTGTTGATATTTAGGAAAGAATGTAACAAGTGTTTTGAATAAAATAAGCAAAGTGAGGAATATATAAAATTACCAAGGGTAGTCTAATATTGAATTAGAAACTTAAGTACCTAATATCTTACTCCTAAATGTTATGAAATATTTTTAGAACAACGCCAGTAGGTTATTTATTACCTATCTGGGAGTTCCATGTAATTTTTGTGCCATACGATTGTATGATGCCGTAAAAAAACCCTTGTAGGTACAATAAATAATATTATTTTTTCCTTATTCAGAGAGATTATTGGAGAGTAATATATATTCTAAGGTAAATAAAAATACATACATGTCAAAATAGTAAATAAAAAAAGATAAAAATATGTATTATCTACACGAAAGACAGTTAAATAGAAAAATTAAATAATTTTTGCGACGGTAATTCATAATTTTTGCTTTAATGCGTAAAATGATGTCCATAAAAGCTAAGTTTCATAGACCCTATTCCTTCAAGATTCGCCAAATATTACACATATCTTTACTTCTTAAAGCAAAATGGGCTCAACCACTCTCGATACACCATAAATGTATGCTAAATAATATATTTTTAATACTTAATTGCATTACACTGACTTATTTTGAGCATCATAGAATAGAGTGTGGATAATATACATATTATTATAAAGGAACTCCAGGGTACACTTATTTTTTATTAAAAAAAAATTAAAATACAGGTGCAAACACGGAATACGTGTCACATCAATATTCTTGCTATTTTCAAACTAAGTTAAAGGCTTGTGCTATTAAAATAGGACTAACTTGCCGCTCTGGAGTGAGATTCAAACCTGCGACCTTTGGATCACGAGGCGAGTGTTCTCTACAAGATCAACAAGCTACTCTGTTTTTGATTCCTTTTAATCGATAGTTCTATAATAAGGAGGTACTGCAGATAAAATTAAAAATTAACTACTTTCTGCAAACTTTTGTAATACAGTCGCAGGTAAGGTATATAAGGTATATGTATTTAGAGCATTAATTTAGAGTCAATATGTTTTGGAGTCTGGGTGTCAGAAATTAGAAAAAAAACGTACATTACAGTACATCCTAAAGGTTATCATTGCGTGTACTGAAATCCTGGTCGGTCTCTAGTAACTCGTTTGGCCCATAGAAAACAGAAATTATACAGCTCGATGTGAGATTTTGTGGTTTCGGTTTAGTGCGTGTTCGTGAGATTTTTCTTGAATGAAAAGTGTGTCTTCGGCGTAATTTTATTTGGAAAAACAATAATTACTTATCGAATGTATCACCCCAGGAGTTAAATACGTCAATTGCAGTAAACAATTTTATTTTCGCTGGATGATTGATAGTCTTGCAGGTAGTATTGATATATTATATTACAAAATTCAAAATATAGAAAATGAAATACTTATTTTCTTTGATAAAAGCTCATTTGCAATATTTTTCTATTTCGATAATGTGTTTTTATTGCGAGAAATTGATTTTTAATTTATTTTGCCGGTGTCTAAATTATGCAAACATAATTGCGATCAGCTGTGAATTGTCACTACGTGAATAACATTCACGATAACGCGTTGATGTTTGTTTGGTGTCAGTCGTTTCGAATGTTAGTTGGTTTATTGGAATCGTTCTTTTTTCATGAACGCTACCAGGCGAGCGGAATTCTTGGAAAACTGAACATTACAGGCCATATAGATGGATGCCATGGATATTCAAGCTGTGGAATCCAAACTGAGTGATGTCACAGTCACAGCAATTCCCATGACGACACAAAAGACGGCGTACAACGGTAACTCTTCAACTCCCGCAGTATCGAATAATATTAATTGCAGCACAATAAATTTGGTAACCTCGAAGGATAAAGATAATGGAGTATCTAAATATGCTCAGTTGCTGGCTGTTATCGAAGAAATGGGGAAAGATGTTCGTCCAAGTTACTCTGGTAGCAGAAGCTCAGCTGAAAGACTGAAACGTGGGATAGTCAACGCTAGGATACTCGTTAGAGAATGTCTCATGGAAACGGAGAGATCGGCTAGGCAATAATTTTTGTCATACTTAATACAGTATTTGTTTAATGGGATTGTAAGTTTAAAATATGTAAGTCTGCAAGATGTTGTATTGCTGATTTCACTTGTGAAATAAGTTTCTTGGAACTGGCACTGACGAGAAATAAGTTTCTTGAAACTGATATTGTATACTGTAGAATTATATTATAGAGTATTTAATTATACCTGCATTTATACATAAGATAATCATTTACATATATATTCTAGAGCTACCTCACTCACTATTCATTGTTTTGTAATTGTGTTTTGTGTTCCTTTTGAATGTG
Organism: Agrypnia vestita; assembly: GCA_016648135.1. Taxonomy (NCBI): domain Eukaryota; kingdom Metazoa; phylum Arthropoda; class Insecta; order Trichoptera; family Phryganeidae; genus Agrypnia; species Agrypnia vestita. The sequence goes on along the minus strand of JADDOH010002480.1, from coordinate 62,339 downwards.
GGATTAACTTTCCAGTTGATAGGGAATTCTACCAAAATGAATATTTGATCATTATTTCATACAAATATATACCTAGAGCACAAATCAATATTAAATCATGTGAAATACATGCTGCATTAATAATTAATTATATTATTGCTATTTTCAAACTAAATTTGATCATCTGATGTGTTCAAATCACTTGATCCATTATAGGCAAGTGTCTCTCTGCTAGGCCAACAAGTAGGTTGTTGTCACACATAAATCATCAGTTGAGAAAGTTATGCTTTGAACATCAATAGAACAAAAAAATTAATTAATTAATTTAACATTGATTATGGGCCCTCATTTTAAAGATTATAAAGTGCAAAGTGGAATTCCTTATTGCTAGTAATTTTTTAATATGGAGTACCTACCTATTAATTATAATTAAACAATTTTCGAGTTATTAATTGTCAAAAAATAAATAATCAAGTGTAAACACTCAATGGATTATGTGTTTGCATAGTTCTTCCCGAGTATACGAGAGATATAATAATAAATCAATTGCATTTAACATTTGCAACACTTTATAGGTTATCTTAGTGGTAGTTTTTGGATCGCAGTTTCCACTTGGAGTGTTGAAAACAAATTAAATTGTTCATGCAATGTTTGTTGGTGTTAAGAATAATACAATTTATGATATATTATATTGATTACAATTTTTTGAGCTTTGTAAGTACAAATTAAGTGTTTGTAAAATTTTACATATTCGGAGAGTTTCATAGTTACCTCATGTATACCTTTTGGATTAAGCGAATGTATTTTCTGCTATTTGTTTAAGTGATACTTAACTTATATAAAACAATAGTACAAAATGATCTTATGGTTCATATGACTTCTGGGCAAGTTGGTCGCTTTGAAAAGGTTAATGCTTGCCTGTGGAAAGTATACAAATACCTCTATATATAAGATTTATATCTGATAATACGCAATTCAGTCACAAAATGTTTTTATACGATGGACCAACTTCAGTAAGCTCTTTATATACATTTTCAATCAGAAAGACATTTTATAGGTGAGGCTAATATTTGTAGTCCGCGTTTAAATAGTGATAATTTGAATATTTATATCTTAATCAATGTTAAATATATATATATGAAAGTTTAAATAATTTAGATTCAATATATTGTACCTAAACATTCACTTACAAAGTATGTATGTTTTTACATATTTATGGATAAAATAAAAATTAAACCTTATAAATTAGTTACAATGATACAGTGGTATTTAAGTTTATCTTTTATAAAATTCTTATTGTCGTTTTATGATGTAGATATGTATTTTAATCTTGAACATAATATGTTAATCACGGCAGTCCCACTTTTTCTTTTACCAAGCAAATTGATATTGCATTGTCTCACTCGCCTTGCAAGGTTCACTTTCAAGATCCAGAGATGAATTTGTATGTTTTGCTAGTGCTAGATAATTTAAGGTTGATATTTTTCAGACACGTTAATGGCTCCAACTAATAATACATTGAATGCACTAGCTACACTTTGCTCTTACTACAAATCCATATTTATGAATTAGCCAACAATTATTTGTTTCATATGCAAACAATCCCCATCAATATTCTTGCTTTCAAACCAAGCTAAGTGCTTGTGCTTTGAGAAATATAATTAACTTGTTGGTTTCCCAGGATGAGAATCCGTGATATCATCTTCTAGACCTGAATGATTATTTTCATCTAAAAGGTTTGCTTTTAATTTATATTGTGGAAAAGTTGCAGTATTGTGTAAAAATAGATACAGTAAATAGGAAAATTAATTGATCAAAAGCTGTACAAATTAAACACGAATATTTAAAAGGAATGTTAATTTTATCAATGAGCAGATTTTAAAATATTTCAAAACTGTTATTTGTGGATTTTTTAAATAAAAATTGTATGAATGTATACTTGAATAGCAATTACTTCAGATTCAGATTGAGACATTTTGACACCAAAATGAGAAAAATAATTTAATTTCATTTCTCGTTTATGAACAATTCCAGATGGCTAGATTTATTTGGATAAGTAAGCCATTTCTCGGTCAAGTTAATTATAATGAAAACTTATAATTGACGGAAAAATAGTTTATTGAGTTTATTTTGTGAAACATTGTCAATAAATACTACGCATTAACACAAATTTTAAGAATTTTTTTCTAATCCAATAATTTTATAAGATCTGCTATCAGTTTTTACACTACGGCTTAGGTTCAGATTCTGTAATAATTTTCAATTTGGCCAACACCATAAAATTTTGTCATAGTCTAATTAATAGTAAAGTAAATCATTGTAAGATATTTCAACCATATCAAATAACAAAAATTTCAAATCGCGATTTTAGAATACATATTAATTGTCATTTTACATTTTTGCTTCTTTCTGTAATTCTTTAACACAAAATCCTTACCACACAAATTTCACTGAGTTTAAAAAGATTAGTGATTGGGAAAAAAGTGAATAAACAAAATCAAATCAAAGTGTCATTGATAATTTATGAAAAGATTTGCGATAGATCTGTTTGAAGGTAAAAAATCAAAGTTGTGATTTGTAATCCCGTAAAGGTTTAAGCCATGTATTCACTAGGGGACAAATCGCGAAACATTCCGCTCGGCATGTCGCATCAACATCTACGCTCATGTTTCGGGGACAATGACGCGGTCATTTGACGTGTACACATCGGGACTCGCATATCTTGTCGCGGAAACGTCACCCGATGAGGTTATGGATGACAGCTGCGGTATCTCATTTGGCGAAAACGGGGTTCCGCGCAATTCGAAATGTTTTTTTGGGTCGCAATTTCAAATTAACGAGGTTTTACTGTAGTAAATTGAATATTATTAAAAACAAGGTCCTTTTTGCAAATAATTATTGTTTTCCAGACGTCGCGGAAATATATCGCCCTACGAGGTTATGATGATAGCCGCGTATCTGTTTATGTTAATGAGTTTATCGAAAAGTAAGAGGAGAATGCGAAATTATTTACTGCAAAGAGAAAGAAGGACGAACATTCTATGCGATCTTCGATCGATACAGCTCGATGAGTTCAAGAACGATTTCGTTTCCCCGCATTGTCATCTTGACAGATACAGCGCATGCGTATTCACTTGTAAACATACCACGTGGTACTGACGCTCCGCGGAATGTTGCAGTGAGTACGCTCGGGTACCGTGCGCATGGCAACGTTGCCACGGCACGTAGAAATGCCTCGCTATGTTGTGCGCGACGTCGTGGAACAGTGCACGACGTTGCAACTTCACGTAGACTCTATGCCGCGCGTGCTGTTGAGGGACAATTTGTCCCCTAGTGAATACATGGCTTTAGTCTTATTTTGTTGGCATTGTTTAATGTACTTATACACTTGAAGCCACATTGCATCACAATACACTCTACTAAGCCAAAATAATATGTTACCATGTATTTTAGTAATTATTAATCAGACATCTGGTATATTTATTTCAAAGTGCTTTCTTCAATCTGTCCAACCTGCGTTCCATAAAGTACAAATTATTATCAGTAAAATAACATTAACCAAAAGTGTAAAGTGAAATACAAACTATGTCATTTCATTCAATGGTTTGTCGGAAACTTTGCAGTAAATCAGTATACTGTACTGTGTATAATGTTGAGATTTAAAAAAAAATTGTGTTATGTGGAAAAATGTCATATAAGCGACAAACCCCCTGCAATTTTTCTCCGAAACTAATAGGATTAATACTTTTGTGCATTTGCTGAGTGGAATACCAAACTAATAATGTTGATGTAATTGTTACTTAGTGAATCTATTTTACAGTGTATTTTTTTAAACATATTAAAGAAATTATCCAATAGAAAACGGGGTCTTGTCATTTATAACATGTTTCTTTTACAAGCCTTCCTTTTTAATCAAATCTAGGCATTTTCCTTGTTACAGAGTCGTAATTAATTATTTAATCACATCATCCCCTTATCCTAGGTCGCTCAGGGGTTTAAATTTTTGACAATCTGACTTCATAACTTGTTGTTTATTTCAGCTATGCCTGGGTGCTTTTCCTCCGGAGTTGCGATAAAAATACGTCTTGGTAATCATTCTTCTTTCTCATTAGTGAGATTTATACAAGCAACCTCAATCGCGATCTCTTTAGGTTTCACGCATACGCTTATCGCCACACTTTTTATTTCCATTTCTTGTGTCCACATAAAAACAGAGTAGGATGACAATAATAATAATATAAAATCCTTCCGTATAATTTTTAATTAAGCAATTATTATTTATAAACTCACAATTTTTTTTAGGCACAATACCAAGCTTGGTATTGGAACTCAAGTTTTCCCCATCACTGAATTTTGGAAAACCTTACTGCAAATAATTAAATACACGTGAAAAGATTAATGTGTATTATTAAAATAGTATAACACTTGTGTTACTCCAAAAAGTAGTTTTTTTTATTTATTTTTTTAATTTTTTATTCAGTCATCCAAAAGGGAGACAATTGGTAGGACAAAATACAGAAAAAATAGTTAAATGTCTCCTACAATTAAAGGATGATACAGATAAGACATAATTATGGATAAGTCAATTTGACATGAATGTGATTTAACCCCTGGTATGCCGCCACTCGGCAAATAATGTTTCCGTTGTCTGCCACGATAAATACTATATGAAAGCCCTATTTTTACTTGATTGTTTTTTTATTAAAATTCGTGGTTGGACGCCACTAAATAAAAAAAAAATTGTTTTTCTTAATGATATGCAACTAAAGTTTTTATTAATATTCATTTTATCACATTACCACTGTAAATTTTTATATTATAACAATTTCTTTCGACTTATCATACTTAGCATTGCCTTACCCAAGGAAAATGATTATAAAATGAAATACTGAACTTACATTGGGGTTTTGTTTATTTTATTTTATATTTCGATAGATTTTACAGCCCAAGGTACAAAAACAATGTAATATAATATCAACAAACTGAATAAAAAACATATTTGAAAATGAGCATCATTGCGAGCGTGGATCCGCTCAATGAGAGGCAAGGTGATTTGAACACAAATTTAGAGTGAACCAAGATTTATTGAAAAGATAACTTTCCAATATCATAATCTACAAAACAAAGTCTTTCATAAGATATATGATTCGCAATAAATGTGAAATAAAAAGATAACAATAACCGAAAACAAGACTCACGCATTACCAACGGACACTGAGAACCTTTATGTGAATATATTCAAAGATTTACGTCATTTTTGAAAAAGTCTTTACTTCAAACTATTGCAAAATAATAAAAATACAAAATAAATTACAACTTAGACATCTTTATCAGCAATTACTCCAATAAACAATAAAAAACCGTCGCAGGCCTTTCGCACCGATCATAGAAAAATGGGTTACTTTTAATTCATTCTAAGAATGAATTTTAACTTTTTTACACCGTTCTGATTGGTTGAGAACCTTCATTCGTCCAGTAAGAATGCACGCGAAGGGATTCTGAACTTTATTATGTAATATTATAATAGGTAAATGGGAAAAAATGCACACAGGCGTAGAAGCGCGGATCCGCGTTCCAGCAGTTTACGGAGGCAGCGCGGATCCGCGTTCCGGCATACCATGGGTTAACAGATTGTTTCTAATTTAACTTTTACACAAAAGGGTTCATAATGTATATAATGCACATGATCAGAGATGGGGACGAGTTGAATTGAGAAATGTTAGGTTTTCTGTCGAGCAAGGAACCATGGTTGAATTCTTAAGTGCCAGTATATAGGCTTGAGGAGAAAAGGGATATACTTAATAGTTGGTGATTTCATCTTGGTAAATTTATTTATTTAGCAATGACATCAGCATCCAGTCGAGTGAAGACCTTGCTGTCATGGGACACAGTCTTTAGTGCAGATTCCGTGGAATGGTGTCCTGTTGAATCATACTTCAATGTCTTGGTGTGTGGAACATACCAACTCCAAAAAGAAGACAGGGACGGTACAGAAGGCTAGATTATATTTTAATTAAATATTTGATAAGTTCACAATAGATATTATTGTATTTATTATTGGAGCTCAATCATTGCTAGTGCCTCACCAAACCCGGGCGTATTCTTGCTTTAAAAATCATGGTATCGGGTGAAATTTTTTGTCATACTATTTTGGAGATGCTAAAATGTTAAATTAATAATTAAAACATTTAAATTCAATGCTGTATAACTTAAAAAATAAATAAAAACTAATAATAATATTCCGTAGATGTTGCAGATGAAGTATCGGCTCCCCAAAAGAGATTAGGAAGAATATATCTTTTTAATGTTGACAATGAAGTGGGGGCCTTGGACCCCATACAAACCATTGAAACGCCCGCTGTGTTGGATCAAAAGTGGTGTCAGCATCCTATTAATGGATTGCCATACTTGGGAGTCGTAAATGCTGCAGGATTCTTACAAATATATAAACTTCTAAAGCATGACACCTTGTACAAGTTGGAACTCGTGATTCAATTTGAAATTAGTCAAAAGTCAAAGGTTTTGGCATTGTCATTAGACTGGTCCACCGGTAAAAATATATCAGAAAACCCAAATATTGTGGTCAGTGATTCGTGTGGAAATATAACTGTTTGCGAATTACGCAATGGAGATACTCTAACAAGACTAAGTTCTTGGAATGCTCATAGTTTTGAAGCATGGATATGCGCATTTGACTATTGGAATCCTTCAGTAATTTATACAGGTGATATATAATTCAATAAATTTTCTAACATCTGTAGTAAGTATACCCATACCTTGATATATAAGATCAATTTGTTCTGAAAAATGATCCTACAGGCAAAAATTGAATACCCATAACTGCTTCCATAGAAAGGCCTGTAACTGTTCATAGTCTATTTCTAATTCTTATTGTAACACAGGAAAAGATAGAACAAAGCAATCCACTTATTGATAAAGGTAATATTGAATATTATCCTTAATTAAAAATATAATCCTCGTTATCCGCATGTGTCACAGCAAATTTAACATTGTCTAATTTCAATAAAGTAACAAAAATTGGTAATGCAAAAAGGCCAACTTTACTTCTCAAGTGTTTAGACTGCCATGAACTTAAGCACTATACATATGGCAGGCATATTTGTAAAACCAAAAACTTTTCCATTTTATTATGAAGGCTAATGAAACATTTCTTGTACAGTGGTGTTCCACTTTGGAATAAGTCCAACTTGATATACGTCCTATTTGGACTCGAAAAATTTTGTTTGGTGTTATACAACCTTTGGAATACGACTCCAACAAAGTTCAAACAGGACATAAAAGCATTGTGTGAGATGACCAGACAATGTCACGTTTCTGAGTACCTGAAGATAAGGCAGAAGCAAAGTGTGGAAGCAAATCTGTGGACAGATTTTTAGTAAAGGTTAAACCTAGTGATTCTTAACCTTCCAGCGGGCGCGCTGATTGATTTCCCTTGAGCGGGCGCGTGCCGTAAATTTTACGTCATCAAGTTTTCTCCGTGTTAATGTTGTTTTCTTTATATAATTTATATAAACAGCACTCTAAATATGTTTATATTTCAAAATAAAATATTTTAACAACCTATTACTCAGAATCAATATTTTATGGTTTGTGTCTTCTTAAACACGTCTTAAATAATAAAAAAAAAAATACATTTCGCTATGTATAAAATAAACGATATAAATGAAAAATAAATAGAAAAAAATAGTTTATTTAATATTCTTACACTTTAAGGCGCGTGTTGTAGAATTTACTCTCAATGGAAATTTCCAAATATCAATGAATAACAAAAACTTCTAAGCACACCCGGTTCGTCTGTAGTTTAGAGGGACACTGACCCTCGAATAACTCGGAGCTCGATGCTTGCGACTAGTGGTAAAAGTGGGGGACGCGATAAGGTGCAATTGTCGTAAATTTTACGGCCGCGCGCCCGCTGGAAGGTTAACCAGGTCCAAGTAAGGAAAAGAGAAAATGAAAGTTTGCTAAATTTTCATTTAATTATTATGTAGTAGTGATGTTAAAAAAAGTAGCTTATTGGTCTTGTGGTTAGGACACTTACCTCGTGATCCAAAGGTCGCGGGTTCGAACCTCATTCCAGACTAGCAAGTTAGTCCTATTTTCATAGCACAAGTGTTTAACTTAGTTTGAAAATAGTAAGAATATTGATGTGACACGTATTCCGTGTTCGCATCTCTATATTAAAAAAAAAAAAAACTGTTATTTTAATCGTTTTCACACAGTATACTTATTTGAGTTTGTATCAGATTGTATTGAAGATTAGTAACTGAGATATATTTTCTAGTACTAATGGTTGCTTGTCGATTGCGAAAAGTCGGTTATCAATCATCAACGTAATCAAATATAGATCTCGAATAATTTTTAAGTGCGTTACCAGCTAAAATATCACTATTAATAGTTTAAATTATTTTATACCACCCCATTAATGTATTCTTTTATCATGCTTGCATGATTCTTTTTTACGGGAACGAATAAATCATTTTTCTATATATATCTTTTGGTATATATCCTCTCTGGTATAAGTCTGATGATCTGGTATGGATTGGACGTATACCAAGGTACCACGCATACAGTGATAGGTGTTCTATTGTTTAGGTAGAGGTCTTTTTATTTAAGAAAGACAATCAGAATCGAATTAGTATGTGTACGCCACTGTGCATACGAGGCGCATTGTTTTGTGTTTATACCTGTAGACACCAACACGACGAAATAATGTGCATTGTACGCACGCTTACTCATACCAATTTGTCTTTCTTAAATGGAAAGACCTATACAGACCTTTTATAAAACTTTATTCTTGATTATTTAAGTTAGGGTAAGATTTGTTGAATACCTTCATGCATCTTGCATCTAATTGATAGGCAATTAATCTAAAACATTACAAACTTTCTTTATCATCTTGACAATTAAGCTCCAAATTTAAACATACTGTAAGTATTTCAATGTCTTTACTTTGTACTTTGATTTTCAATAGGAGGTGACGATTGTTGTTTTAAAATGTTTGATTTGCGCTGTGGGAGCAATGCAAAACTCACCAATATGTGTCATGAAGCTGGGGTAACAAGTTTGCATTTCAACTCCAGCCAGGAATATATTCTGGTTTCTGGCAGGTAAATATGTTTGATTACAGTGTTGTATGATCATGAAATATATATTTTGTGATATGTTTGCTGGATTATTTTCCACTAAGAAATGCTTGATGTTATTTTAGAATCTTTCTCAACAAATATGTTCAAAAGAATTTGTATTACATTCTAATTTACTTACATATTATGTTATACGTATCGGGGATATATCAAAATCTTAGTTTATTTGGAATACAGAAATAAGTAGCATCATTTTGATGTTTAAATTATTTATTTTATTGTTGTATGTACATTGCTCTACTGCGTTGCAGTAAAATCATGTTAATTTAAAATTCACCATACCTAATTCAAATTTTTCAAACAAGTATCATAATGTTAATTTTACAGTTGATTAATCCCGATAATTCAAAATAATATTTAGTCCTTTGTGTCATAAATCAATACATTTTAAGTTATAAAATATAATTAAAAACTTTTGAACAAGTTATAAAAAATTAATAATGCGCATGGCTTTTTCATCGGCACAACTGTGTGGGGTGCTCTTTATGTACTTCGCTGTACTTTATTTATACATATTATGTGCGATCCCTAAAATAGGGGAATTCTATTTTTATTTTGTTTATTTATTTTCTTTACATTCTTGGAATATTTCTACCTATCTTGTGCCTACCCTACCAGAAAAAGTGGATTGCTCTAAATGGATAATAAATGTTAATTAATTAATAAATTAGACTTACAGATAAGGTCGATATAATCACAGAAATGTACAAGGCCGCTATAGTGTAATTGGGTAACGTGTCTGCCCCGGAAAGGAGGAGATCCGTGGTTCGAATCCCGGTAGTAGCCAAATATTTTTTCGTGGATTTGATTTTTCTGTATGTCTTTCTTTGATGAATTAATTTGGGTAAAAAAAAGTTTGTCTGCAGGTTCATTATCAAGATTTAATGTTCCACTGTTATTAAATATTATTCATTTTATGAACAGAAGAGATAAAAAACAAAAACAATTTTGTACTGAAGTAAAAAAGGAAATTTTATGCCTAGACTTAAAAGCCTACGTTTTATTTAAAATTTTCCATTACAGCCGTCCACTTCAGTGACAAAATGAAAAAAAATCATTTGATATTTTTTGCAAATGAGAATAGAATAGAAATGTGGCGATCTTTGCACTAGCATAATAAAAATCACGTTTTTAAAGTGATTTCCAGAAATAATGCAAAAATACACACAATTTGGTAAAAATTAATAGCTTTTTTCATAGGTTTTATGATTTTTGGCAAATTTTGCAATTGCATTTTTTTTGTTTCCTTGAATTTTAAATATTAGGTCCTTACATATGAAATTGGGGTTTTGTCGTACTGGCAAATTTGATCTCAAATATCTTCTCTTTGGTTAGGAATTCCAAATCCAAATTTATACAGCTATTTACTCATGTATTTGTGTTTTGAAAATTATAATTCATTTTTTTTTTCCTCAATTGTTTTTTTCTTTGCGTCACTCAGTTTACAAAATGAAAAACTTGAAATATCGCGTTATTTACGAGTACGAGTTCCACCGTGGCACCAGTGCTGCAGAAACGGCTCGAAGGATTAATGAAGTGTATGGCGACGGTGCCGCAAAAGAAAACACAGTGCGTTTTTGGTTCCAACGTTTTCGTTCTGGAAATTTCGACCTGCAGAACAAGCCCCGTGGACGGCCGGAGACCAAAGTTGATAATGAAGAATTGAAGGCTATTGTGGAAGCGGATCCATCGCAAACCACATCCGAGTTAGCTGCAGGCTGCGGTGTTAGTGATAAAACTGTTTTAATCCACTTGAAGCAAATTGGTAAGGTGAAAAAGCTTGAAAGGTGGGTACCTCACGAATTGAGTGAAGCAAATCAACAAACGCGCGTTGACTGCTGCGTTGCATTACTCAACCGGCACAATAATGAAGGGATTTTAAATCGAATCATTACCTGTGATGAAAAGGTGGATCCTGTACGATAATCGGAAGCGCTCATCGCAATGGCTGAACCCTGCCGAACCAGCCAAACCATGCCCCAAGCGAAAATTGACTCCAAAAAAGTTACTTGTGAGCGTTTGGTGGACTAGTGCTGGTGTCGTTCACTACAGCTTTCTTAAATCTGGCCAGACGATTACGGCAGATGTCTATTGTCAGCAACTGCAAACCATGATGGAAAAGCTAGCTGCTAAACAACCGAGGCTGGTTAATCGCTCTAGGCCACTGCTGCTTCATGATAACGCTAGACCACACACTGCACAACAGACGGCTACCAAATTAGAGGAGCTTCAATTGGAATGTCTAAGACATCCACCGTACTCTCCGGACCTTGCCCCAACAGATTACCATTTTTTTCGAAATTTGGATAACTTCTTGCAAAGGAAAAAATTCAACTCCGATGGGGCAGTCCAAATCGCCTTCAAAGATTTTATTGATTCCCGTCCGAATGGTTTTTTTAGTAAAGGGATCGATGAACTACCTATGAGATGGCAAAAGTGCATAGATAGCAATGGTACATACTTTGATTAAATAAATATATTATAATAAAAAAAAATCGGCTTTATGTTCCTCCCATACTAAACGGCAATTTCATATGTAAGGACCTAATAAGAGTCCTACACAATTCAAAATGTTTGCTTTTTGGGTCCTTTGAATTTCGAAATATCGAGGTTCAATTAATCCACATATTAAGACTGGGCAAACAATTTTAAAACCAGTAACAATAATTAAGCAAGTAAATCCCTAATCCACTTACACCTGGTTTACACCGGCTCAGGCCTCGCCGTTCGTGGAGACATACTGAACACAAACTTCCATTCACACATTCGCTGAATGTCCAGTATTACTTCAGCTGGCAGCTATGGATTATTGTCGAATTTTGCATAACTCTTCGGAACTTATTCATAAATGAGAAGTAAAAAAAATGTATAAATTAGTTATAAATTCACCTGCTCCTCTCGAAATTATAATAGTGATAAATTTGTTTCAGTGTATGTGCATTACGAGGTTTAATTTAGTGTAAATTAAAATAAAGTAAAAAAAGATGCTGCAGATGTATTTATGAGTTTATAAGCAGATCATGTTGGCTTACAGACGTCACCTTCTGCATCTTATTTTAATAATGCTTTTTTCTGCCACAGAATGCATGTGAAAGTTAGTCTTTAAAGAATTTTTCTTTGATTTTAATTCTGCCACAGGTTTCCCCTAAATATTTGCGATGCGTGTCAAAGCATCACTTACTTGAAGTTTATTTTTAAAGGCTGTTGTGGGTTCCAAATCATTGGTTTTGCTTTGTAAAGTTTCAAATTTTTTAAAGTGCACTCGTTGCTCCATTTGTAAAGAAAAAGGCACGCATCGACGGATCAAGAACTAACCAGGGTGGAACTGAGCCTCTTTGGTCTTTTGATCTTATATTTGTCCGAATGTGTAAACATTACGCTCGTCTTGTCACTCGTTTCTTTGAACTCTCGTTCAAAAACTGTCATCGAAGCTATCGGCGAACCTACTGTTTACACACTCGACTCGCGCTTCATCTCGTGTTTCTTGTAAATGTGGCTTACATAATTATCGCTGTTGCTTCACATAAAAACTGAATTCAAAGTTAAACTCTGATTGTTAATTATTATAGAATCAAGTATTTTAACATCCTACATTCGACAAAAAATATATTATATAAAGTGCTAATTTTTTATCATCCACTTATTTTGGAATTTTGTTTATATTTATAATTCAAATCAAACATAATATACTTTTTTTGAAGCTATGATGAAAAACTAAGATTGTGGGATACAAGAAGATTAAAGAGACCGATAGCGGAACAAGCCTTGGGAGGTGGGATATGGAGGGCCAAGTGGGACCCGATACAGCACGAGGTGCTCTTGGTAGCCTGTATGTATGCCGGATTCCGAGTGGTGGACAGTCAACACTTTTCTGCAGTGGATATTGTAGCGGAGTACAACGAGCACACCTCCATAGCCTACGGTGCCGACTGGTCCATGGACCTGTCACAGTTTGAAAAGGATACTGAATCTGGCATTACCTTCTCCAGAACCATTGCAACATGTTCTTTTTATGATTGCAAACTGAATGTGGCGCAAATAAAATATTGATTTAAAAACATTCTGTCGTTTTAATAAAAAAGAAAATGATTTATACAACATTCGAGGTGTTTGAAAATGATTTACTTTGCTACAAGTCATGACAAATATCATTTCATAATTACAATAATTATTATTACATAGTTTTTAGAGTTTATTCATCATGTACAATAATCACTGAGACAATTAGCCGCTTTTATATAGGAATGATCTAATTCTATACACCCAATCAACTAAAATACTCGTTTTATGTCCAATATACCAAAGTTTTCCATTATAATAAAATTATGTACCAGCATTATTTTTCAAATACTTTCCTTAATTACAAAAATTAATACAAAACACACAGCATTTAAACTTGGCAACCGTACACCATAAAGTCTACACATTAAAAAGTTACATAATAAATAAATTATGCATAAAACTAAATATAAAAATTAATGTAAATCAGAATTTTATTCCAGTTGTGACCTTGTTGCGAAAGGGTACCTACTCAGGACAGTATTAGTTCTAGATTCTTTTGAAGTTCATTAAGTTAGTACTGCGGACATCTAAAAGTATTGAATTTTGTTATATTCATGCTACAAAACACTGAAAACAGTTTGATGAATTGAACTCTGGAGTTAAATTATGTATGTCAAATTGAAATACAAGCTTACGCTGCCAAATTATATCTCCATTTTAAATCAAATTCTACACAGAAAATGATACTTGCTTTTTAATCATAAATTATTTAAATAAAACTGCGAGCTCAGCAGGTATTGTTTGACACATTCTAAAGATGGTTACACAATTTGCAAGTTAAGCTGATATATCTAATAAATAAATATTGGAAATTATTACGTTTCAACAATAATTTAATATATTAAGAGACAATAAATAATTATGACATAATTAGTAAATGTGAGACATGTGCAGTTACACTGAATATTGCCTACTACATATGTATTATAAAATTAGCAAAAAATTTATTTGTGTTTACAGTAAACAACACAAGGTGTGTGAAATTCTCACAAAATTAACTAGCTGTATTAAAACTTCCAGATTTTTAAGACTATTAAATAATTTTAGAGTATTGATTTTAAATACATACCACATACACACCTTCTCTGCCTGCTCCCTAATCAAGGTTCGCATGACATCTATTGTAAATACTGACAATGATCTGAAGTTAAATTTCTCTTAATTTAAATACAAAAGTATTTTTACATTGTTTATGTACTCCATGTTGAAATTTGAAAAATTTCATACCGCATAATATGAAGGCACAAATAAATGAAATATTATTCAGTGTTAAAACTACATAAAAACGGCTAGGACAATGTTTTGTTGGGGCTTGCTTAGGTAATGATGAATTCCAATTTAATACCAATCCGATGTTCATTGAAAAAATTGTGTACATCCAAATGCGAACATTATCTTATATTTTTTTAAAAGTAGGGAAATTAAATGTAACTTTAAAACCTGTAATTTTGCCTATCTTAACTAAGTGGTGCAACCAAAGTGAAACTATTTCTACTGTGGACACTCTGTCATCGGAGCTTGTGTGCTCCGCCTTTTGCTTAAGGCTCATTTTGTCTACTTATAGTTAATAAACATCACCTACGCACGGCAAATCTTGAAATGAAGATTATTATCTAAACGATTCAATGTACTTTGGGTGACAGTGCAACCATTCAAGATGATCCTGCTTGGCAAAATATGTGACTAGTGGATGTATTTTTATTAACCAGGACAAAAATTCTCAGCCTGTGCCTGTATATGAATTGTTACTCGCCTGTAGTACTTGCATACAATGTGCTCACATTTAATTAGGGGAAATATATAATCAAACCTTTCAATTTCATGTCAAATTTTCAAAACAGTATTGCATTTTATAAAAACACAAAAATCTGTACGAAGAGACCAATTAACAAGATTCTCTAAACCAAATAAATAATTAAACATAATGATAGTCTTCAAATTAAAGACTGATTTTATGGCTACTAAGTAACATTGACTCGCCCGGCATCAAGTCTCCCATGCATAACATTGGGATTGATAGTTAATGCTTTCATTTTATAAAATACATACACATCATTTCAAGTACGAAATTATTATTTTCTTTAAGCTATCTTGTTTTTAAAACAAATTTCCCGCCAGGCGACCACTTAATATTTACTGATAAATCCCAGTTACACAATTAGAAATATGATTCGTGTGTCCAGTGGGATTACCAGTAGTTAACTACATTTTATTTCGATTATATATATTCAAGTTAGCACTAAGGGGCAGTTGATTCTGGGCTCTTTTATAGGAAATATAATTTATAGTAATATAAAAATGAACGATATATTTTTGAAACAATTTGTAATGATGAAAATATTTAAATAAGTAAAATATCTATTGTGGCATGCATAAAACTTGTATACCAATGAATGTAAAGCTTAACTAAACATGCAAGATGGCATTTTTACATAAATAGCTTACGTTTAGGTTACCTACGGAAGTGTCACAACACGTAACTACACAACTGGCGGGAGATTCCGGTAATAAACATGTGTACAAATGCCAAAGGTGGATTTTTACAAAAAAATTGATAAAAATATACAAAAATGTTATACTACAAAAACTAGTCACGAGTAATTGAATGTACACCTCGGGGAGGGAAGAAATATTAATCTTAAATACGGGTGTACGGCAGCAAGCAGCGCGGCTCAATACAAAATATGTTTGTACAAAATATGTTCATGTAATATATTTTCTTTTGGTTTGAGTACATATCCATTTGTTATTCGCACATTCGCCATACAAAACAGAGAAATCAGGGTAACCCAAATAAACACATAAATTAAGTAATTCTTGTAAAAAATGCTATGTTGGGATAACATTACAGTTTGTACACTTAAAAGTTCCACAGAAACTGATGTCATTGTGTCGTGATAAAACACACAGCATTACAATTCACAATTGATCCTTGTAATTGGATCCCCACTATAAATGTTAACACTGGAGAAATGTTTGTATTTTCCCAGGCAGCTCACAAAAGCTTTAAACAAGTTTAACCACTACATATACTACACTTAGCCGAAGGGACCCACGGCCAACCGGCCACGGGCAATGTTTAAATAAGGTACAGTAAATGTTAAATCTGAGGTGTTATCATGGTAGGCTGTGCTCCTTGCAGTACACCATGAAATTGTCTTCACTGAGTGTCCACAGATTGGCACGTGCACAATTGACATGCATGGTTTTGCTGCAACCTCGTTTGATGCAAGCTATACTGGCCCCGGGCAGCTGGCAGCGCTCGCAACGCACAGCGCAACATCCCCACACCGCCACATCCAGACCCACCATCTTGGCTCCCACCAGGTAAAGCCCCGGTGCCCACACTGCACAATCTTCATGCACCCACACCTCGTAACTCCCGCTCCCTGCTTCAGTCATGCCCAGAAACAATTCTTCACTGGGTACTTTTACCATATCCCTGTCATTAGGTTCTGGCTCCATCTTGCATCTTCTCCCCGAAGCTGGTGACTTGGCTTGCCTGTTCTGGGAGAAGGTGCCGGGTTTGACCTTACTTTTGAACAGAAAATCATGAGGGTCGCTGATCATGCTGGCGTAGTCGGGGCAGTCTGTAGAGATGATGTAGGGCCCGAACAGGTCTCCCATGTGCTGAGCCATTCCCTGAGGTACGCTGCCCACCGTGCTCCCGGTGTGAGGTCCCCTTTTACAAAATACACAAATCCAACTGGTGTCGGTAGTTGTAGCATCATATTTCATACTTAAAGTACTAGAGTGCAATCCTTTAGATTTAACTTTATTTCTAAAGTCACTATCACTATTGAGAGAAGATTTAGTTTTTAAATGTTTAATCTTTTGCAATGGCTTATCGGCGTCCTCTTCATGCATAGGTGTGTTGATGACGCTTACGGACAACGGTGAATCCCGGGGTCCTTTGATCTGAACGTATGGTCCTCGAGATTTACTCGAGCTGGCATTGCTTCCAGAATCGTAATCTTTATGAGAAAGTAGTTCTAATTTAGATTTTTCTTTAGACTTATCCCTCTTCGACTTTATATTGTTTAACAAATTCTTACATTTTTTATTCTCACTCACTGAATCCACATTGTTTGAATACTGATCATCCAGAGCTAGTGATCTCTTGGATGATTTTCTTTTCTTTTTTGGTGTATTCTCGTCACTAGATAACACACCAGTAGAGGTAGCCGCACTAGATCTTCTCGAAACACGTTTTTTCTTTTCCGGCATTTTGCCTTTCTTTTTTGAGAGATTTTCATCAGTGGAATTAAGGTAGCTATCTGTCATCAGTCCTGTAACAGGGTCTAAGGACTTTGACGGTGAATTTGGACGATCTTCTTCAATGCCAGCGAACATTTTCTCCAGTTCACTTTCAACCTCCACAAAACTGGTTTGCGATTTAATTTTATCTTGAGGATTTTTATTCGTTACTGCATCTGGCGCAGACGAGGAATCTTCAGCCAGATCATTTTGTGTCGCATCGAGAGAGTTCGATTTACTGTTTCTTTTTCTTCTTTGGGGTTTATTTTCTTGTGGCGGCTGCGGTTCAGTAGGTTGATTAATTTTTGTATCATCAGACTCAGGTGCAGATTCGGGACCCGGGCTTCCCAATACTTGCTTCAACAGTTCTGTTTGCATGGGATCATGCAGAGGTTTTGGAGACATAGTGGAGGCATTTAAATCTGTACTCTCACATATTACAGAATTTTCACTTTTTGGGAAATTGTCAACATCGTCCGTTGATGCTATCATGGCGGCAATATTATCTATGGTTTCAGATTCCGAGCTATTTTTTCTTCTCGTTTTTGAAACTACTGGCACAGAGTTATCTTCAGAACTGGATCGCCTCTCAACCGGGGTTTTCTCGATGTCACTCTCAACTTTAGAAATGGAATTTACAATTACCGGATGTGATATATTGACTACACTTTGTGGCGTATCCTCTTGTACACGACTGATATCCGCATTAGCGTGATTTTCTAATGGTGGTTGGGTAATATGGCTCTCTGTGTCTTCTTCTAATATTCTACCACTTGTAGGCTCGTCACACGGCAGCTCAGCATGTGTAGAATTATCATTTTCAACCTTCAAAGTTTTCAACTGCTTACGACGCCTCTTAGATCTACTACTGTCACTAGAAGAACCATTGGAATCATCATTGGAACAGTTAGAAGGCAAAGGATTTTCATCTTTAACTGTAGAACTTTCTATAATAACAGAGTGAGGCATGGCTGGCGAGGTCTGTTTTCCTGAGGTATTGTTGGATTCATTATTGACCGACGGATAGACTGACACAGAAACATGTTCCTGCACCGGAGTGAGAGGTGGGTGCGGGGCAGGGGGGGTGGCTCTCTCTGTGTTGGCGGGCTCGCATGCGGGGTAGGGGGTGATCCCCACCATGGGAGTTATGTTAACGGAGGAAGAGGACCCCCGACTGTTGCTGTCTTCTAGAGAGTGTGCGCTGACAATGACGGAGTGCGGCGACGGCGTGAGATGTATTGGTGTAATGACAACACCCTCCCCCATACTGTTGAGGCGTTCTAGTATAGAATCTACTTTCTTTGCTGGCCTCTTATTCGTGGATTTAGGGGATTTGGGACTGTTAGAGCTTTGGCTGATTGAGTTGAGAGTAGGACTCAATGGTTTTGTAATCTCTAAAGATTTTCCTATATATAAAGGTACTTGGTGTATTTTTGTGATTTCCGCAGAATCCAAACTGTTAATTTTTGTAGCATCCCTTACTGATAGACTAATTGGAGCTCCAATTTCTCCATTCTGACTGCCGTTTCTCGGTGATCTAGTAACTGATAAATCCATGGAGCCGAGAGCTAGTCCAGGAGAGTGACGAGAGTATCCCATATTGTCCGCACGTGTCATCATATTTTCTGAAAAGAAAAGATTAAAGGTTCTATAAAGTATTGATATTTATTTATATTAAAGAGTTTGATGAGGCAAATACATAATTCTTTAAAAATATATCATTGTGATAGGAGCCACCGAGACAAGAAGGCACTTGGACATATATATGTTACAGTGAATCTGATTTTCTAGTGAGTCCATCATTCACTGGCATTTTAGAGAAAGTATATTCAAGGTCATTCTTATCATATTCAAAGAGTTTTTCACCAATAGAAATGAATACAATATTTTAACTTGCACTTACTAGTGAATTTATTGGTTTCCGAACTGTCAAAAATTAAATTTGACAAGTCTGAAATCCGTTTCCGTAAAAATCTATGCTTTTAAACGAACTTTTATTTATCCAAATTGAAACAACCGGGCCTTGAATAACAATTTAATAAGTCATTGCGTGAACAAGGTTCTTACTGCATTATTAATTTCTTCTGTGCAAATCAACATTATGTAGGTAACGGATATTATTAAAATAGTCATTTTGAAGTGTTGAAAGTTTCGTCTGCACCAATTCTTCATTATATGATTTTATAACAAGATTCTAATGGCACATGGACCTTGTTTTTCAAAATTTATTTTGCGTTTTGTGTCTCATTCTACACTAGTCTAGTCCAAAGTCATCACAAAGCGACAGTATTTCTAATTTTTATCCTTTGAGCGATAGCATATTCTCTATTCTGTGGCGATAGTTCTGTTTCTCGAACTGTCACACTTCTGGACTGGTCTTTGATATTCAATGATTAGTTTAGGTAGGTAACTAAAACGTAATATATTTTTAAAATTTTAATCGCGAACACTTACGAAATTCTGATCATCTTATAATTCAAAAGACAGTCGATTAAACTCATAAAAATGATACGGTGCGAGCAAGCTTCACGTCTGTCACCGACGTCGAGCCGAGTAAGTTTGCGAACTTAAAAACCGCGCACTTTATGTTGTACGTCTACCACCCGTGCTTACACGTGCGCAAACAAGAAACGCAAACGACATTAGACACATTTTTGATAAAAAGATAGAAAATTGGAAATGCGGAAGAATCTGAATGAATTCAAACGTAAATGATGACTTAGAATCTCTTTGATTTTTGTATTTTTCGCATCGAGTGTTTGTTACTTGACGCACTTTTAAAGGTTCATTTAAAATTAATAATACCGGGTGTATGTTTATTTATGTTTCTATATTTGTAAGAAATAAACTTTTGTTGTATTGTTATAAAAAAAACATATTTAATAAACTTAATTGACAAAATACATATTCATTAAAAATTTTCCCTTAACCCCCCAATATTTACATGGTGACATAACCTCGTTTTGTTCCGGCAGTCGTCAGATATCATAAAAAACCCGAGTGCGCGATCTTTCAGCCGACACCTTACTTCGCGATTCGTATTCGTTTTGCGGTGCCGCTGTCCTATTTTAATTTAGGAGTTAAAATAGGACCGCAAAATGAATAAAAATCGCCTAGTGTAGTGCCGCCTTTATACTTTCTACGCTTTAAGAATTACGTGTACAAATTGATGGTTTCACCGATATATTGTCTATGCTTTGAGTAATGTATTTTCACGGATTATGTGTAGTGAATCTGAGAATTCGTTGATTTAGGCCCGGTTGTTTCAAGTTCGATCAAAGTAAGCGGTCGAGCAAAGCATAGATTTTTACGAAAACGGATCGTCTGATTGGTGGAGAACGTAAAAATCTATGCTTTTAAAGAACGCTTACTTTAATCCAACTTGAAACAACCGGCCCTTAGATGTTTTCACTGCCCCCACTCTGCCCGACCGGGAAAAGTACATTTTTACTAGTGAAAGTATAGTCTCACTAAAAATGCAAATTCGCTGTAACATATATACATCTTGGTCTGGAACAGGTAAAGGACAAATCAAATGATTAATTGTTATTAACTAGTCTCTAAAAGTTAAAATTATTTTTCCTGCTAATAATATTATTAAATCTTTGAAGACATCTGAATGATAAAATTTGAATGAGAAATAATATAGTGATGAATAAATAAGTTAAATTTAAATCACTACGGGCTATCAAGTAAATTTGGGGGGTTCTGCAGTGTACATTTTGAAAAATACACACTTTTATGCATCTGACGACATATTCTCTCAACACAAAACTGCCTTTTGATGACTTGCATCTGATGACATTCCCTCAACACAAAACTGCCATTTGATGACTTGCATCTGATGACATTCTCTCAACACAAAACTGCCATTTGATGATGACTTGCATCTGATGACATTCTCTTAACACAAAACTGCCATTTGATGACTTGCATCTGATGACATTCTCTAACACAAAACTGCCATTTGATGACTTGCATCTGATGACATTCTCTCAACACAAAACTGCCATTTGATGACTTGCATCTGATGACATTCTCTCAACACAAAACTGCCATTTGATAGTTTGTAGTATTTTGTCTAAACACGGATTTTTACATTTTCCTTCAATCAAATAATCTGTTTTAGTAAAAATCTATGCTTTTAACTATTACTATAAACCATGCTGATACAACCGACACATAGTCTTGTGCAAAGTTATTAATTAAGTTCAAAAAATTCCTCCCGACAAACACAGTGATAGTGAAATTAGATTTGAAAAGTCAAATCAATGAAAGCATATACAGAGTAGTTATTATCTAAATTAATCTAAAAACAAGTTAAACATACCTCTGATATTGTCTCCTGTGCGCTGAGCCCCCCTCGTGTCTGAAATCATCTGTTGCAGGTTGAAGAGCGGACTGGGTGCACCTTTGTGTCCCTCGGGGGGCGGCGTGTGCCGATAAAGAGGTACGCCTGCCTTCATTCCGTGCGCCATGTCAGGCGGTGTAGGTGTGTGTCGGTAGGGCGGCCCTTTCATGCTCTGCTGGTCCGGCGGTGTGGGAGTGTGGCGGTAGGACTTGAGGTCCCTGTCGGGAGGTGTGGGTGTGTGCCTGTATGGAATATTGGGGGCGGCCTTCAAGGCCTGCACATCCGGCGGTGTGGGAGTATGGCGGAAAGGCAGCGGAGCACCCTTCTGATGCTCCGGCGGCGTGGGTGTGTGCCATGTGAGCGGTGAACGGGACAGAGGTCGATCTGAGGACATGTGTGCGACCTGCGGTTGTCGGGGAAAGTAGTTGGGCACCTGCAACGGAATACAATTCTACAGTAATAAAGGAAAGTAGTTTTCAAAATATAATAATTTACTGATGGTTTAAAGATATCTATAGAAAATTGTTCCATGGAAGATGTACACAATAAAATTAGAAAATATCAAGGCATCCACCCTGATCGCCTGATTGTGGGAAAATGCTCAATGAGAGTTGAACAGAATGCCAAAAACAATTAAGGGGGAAAAAATTATGTTTTAATTTTTCCCTACAATATACAAATATATATAACAATTTTTACAATCCTTCCCTAATAATAAATGGATCCATTAACCAACTGAACAACTCATAGACAGTATATATACCAAAATTCACTTGCTGTCACTAATAAAAATGAAAATTTGTTTTAAAAGTAGGATTTCACACTTCGGAATCATTTTATTATGCAAGCTCATGATTGGATGGAGGTGGAATCATGCTCAGGCCATGTAAATTAATATTTTTTTAGTGGTTTGAACTGACACAAAATAATCCCATTGGATTGTGCATTGGATTAGATTGATTTAACACACACACAAATGGATTAATACAAAAACAGATTACTCACTGTTTGCATTTCAAATAAACTGTGCATGACCAATATGTAGGGACAAAATTTTTACATTTAGAAAAAATTGTTGTCAAATTCTTTATCCACAAAGCTTTGACCATTTGAGATTTAAAAGGAATATGAAACTTTGGACTCTCTAATGTATATTTTAAAATAACTATGGTACAATTCCTTTGCATGAATTAAATGAAAACAACACAGCCTATTTTCACTGCTTATATAGAGTATTTAGGATGTCAATGTTTGCAAACAATCTTCACAAGAATATATTTAAAAAATAAATAACGTAAGGAGTAATAGAATTAAAAGGATACAGAAATTAAATGACTTACCTGCAAATGATTCCAGCCAGGGGCTGGTTGCCCTTGCCTGCCATGGGGGTTGTGATGAGAACCTCCTGACATTTTGGGTGTTTTGGCGACTTCCAAAACCCAAAAACCACATATACGGCCTTATCTGTTAAGATAAAGCTGGACTCGAAAGAGTGAAGAGTGGAGTCAATCGCCCATATCAAAGCCGGCGACACGGATGTCCATCCTTCACGTCAGGTACAACATTCTCACACGACTGGTATAACCGCAATTAAACTGTAATTTCAAGAGTGCACAGACATGTAATGCACTTGGTGAATGTTTAATGGAGCACAAAAATCACTAAAAACACATTAAAAGCATCACAAAATCGGCATGTTGTCGAAACGCACACGAAAATTAAATGGATGTAGGATGGTAATCGCCAAATCGATGCTTGAATGAAACACGTTTTATATAGTAAATACAAAATATTAGGCAGTGCAGTTACTGTAATGCTCTAAAACATAATCTAAAATATCGGGTTAACAAATAGATAATCACCTAAAACTATGACGGGTCCCACAAAAACACAAATAATTCCCGAATTCGACGACTCAAGGGGAAACAGCAGGCTGATTTTCAACAATGGTCGCCTTTATGGCAAAATATCTACTAGCGCCATCTGTTTTGCAATAGAGTAAACTCTAAACAGACTCAGTCGATTTACAGCTGCGTAACGGCTTGCACGATACTGGCTGAATGTAATTTTATTTACCAACTAGTAACCAAAGTATAAACAGAAAAATATAAACAAAGCCAATTTGACAGCGCGGGTGACAGATGCGTGTACATTCTGGAATTTTTTAAATGTTGAAATAAACAGCTACATTGCTCGTTAAATGTGCATTATTGATAAAATATAATAATAATAATGTTGTTTTAATTCTTCAACAAATCTACCGATATGTCAGATATCGAGGAATCGTACTTCTTGATACATTTCAATGGACAAATACAGTGTGCCAAGTTTGAGGGTGGGAACGAAAATGACGAGTTTTACTTGAGATATGATATAGTAAGCGGTTCAGAATGGGAATTGATTGGTGGGTTAGATGGTGGAGTATCACAAACTTCAAAACGAGGCTGTCTAATAGATGATATTGTATTTAACATGCCCGTAGAAGTTTCATACAAAACCAGAAGTCCTTTTGGATGTAAGTAAATATTTGTTTAATGTATTATTTTTCTATAAGATACATCGCATTAGTTCCGTCTTAATGCTTTTTATTTATTTCAATTTAGATGATATCGCTTGATTTGTTGATTGTAATTCACTTTAAATAAATTTAAAGTAATTGTAACAGTGAATTTGACCTTGTGTCAGATGATTTTTTTATGCTTTGGAAACCAAGTTATGTATATAGGAAGCAAGTTACGGCTAAAATTGATTGTTAATTACTAATGTCGATTGCTGCGAGAAGCAGCATAGTTAGCCCACTGGGCAAACTTTAGAGACCGGGCAGAGAGTCGATCCTGGAATGGCTTCCATACTACCATGGCCACCCTACCACAACGGCCACCCTACCGTGGCCGACTTGCCGCCTCTCTGCCACAGCCACTGCTCTATCACGGCCGCTGCCCTACCACAGCCGCCGCATCACACCGCTCCCGTCTGCTACTGCCGTCCATAGTTAGCTGCCTCCGCCCACAACTTGTCGTGCTATTTGCAGAATGTCGCTTCCGTCCCGCGTGGTATTCCCGCATCAATATACATTATAGAATATCATAAAATGGATATATCGTAGAATAGAAATATCATAAAACTTTTTCTAATTTTGAAGTTCGTAATTCGTGGTGAAATTCCATTTTTTGTTTGTTTGTTTTTTGTTGAAGTTTGTAATTCGTGGTGGAATCCATCATAATAATAAATTATAATGATTTTGAACTTTTATCCAGTGTATTTTCTGTATGTGGGAGATGGCTCAATGCTAATCGGAAATGTTAAAGAGTGATAACTTTGTGTCCAAGCTTTCAGAAAACGGCTGGTGAGGTTCAGTGAAGAGATAAATAGCCAAGATGGGCAGAGAAGTAAAAGAGTATATTTGGTTTTGAGTCAGTATTGAGAGTAATGTGGTTTTTGGACCATTTCACTTTCCTATTTATTTGACGTGTATATACGACGCGGGCACAGAAAGAAATAACTTACTGTGTCAGGGAAGTGAGATGCCATCCTGCCAATCACCATAATAGGAAATGCTGCTCAACATAACAACTGCAGAAGCTGTGAGGCGAGCGGAACGGTCCTTATATAAACATCTTTTAAGAGGATGCTAAAAACATTACAAAATAATGTACATACTACAAATAATTTACTCAATTGATTTTGTAGGCCTGGGTACTAAGGCATTTTCAATTTTTGGCCATCATTCCTTTTGATGTTTACTATATTTATAAATTTAAAGTGCCTCCGTGACTTGCAAGACTTGCATAATGACACTTAGGCATTCTTGGGTCATCGACTCAAACAAACGTGATGGCCACAGTCCAGAAAGCGTTCAGCCAATACAGATTTTTCTGATTTACCGAGTTTGCATGCCCATTTGTACTAATTAATTATTTTACAGTATAACTGTCTGTCTCACAGGAACTTTTCGCAGTCATGGTAGTCAAGTTTCTAGGGAATCTGGCCTGACTTGGTTATTTTATTAAATTAATTATTTATACCTTGATTTATTAACATTTATTTTATTTCAGGGCCCCAATTGATTCTATCTGTCTACGGTGTAAATTCCTGGGGCGTTGAGGCAATTAGGGGCTACGGCCGCATCCACTTGCCAACCACAGCCGGCGACCGGCACGATCTTGTCAACCTGTTCACCCCGAAGCCGGCTTCCATGTTCGCCGACTTTATGTCGTGGGTCACGGGACGCAAGCCAGAACTGATCAATCCCAAGATTCTAGCAGATGGAAAGAATAATTATTGTAGGTCCAGTTATTATTTAGCACATCTCAGGACAGCTTTCTGTACCATTTTAAATTTTCAAAAAATAGTTTTGAATATGTCCGTTATCATGTTTTAAAATAAATGCTGTGTTATGTATGTATCACGAATTTCTATTTTTTCTGAGTGAGATAGGCAAACATGTAAATTTTTGTTTATGTATATTACAATTGAATGCGGGATATTTTAAAGTGAGGTAGAAAATCATATGCGAAAATTCTGATTAGAATCGATTTCACAAATATATTTAACTGTAATTTCGGATATTTTATACGCACTGTATATATTACCGAGATTCGCTTCTCGGTAATACATACAGTGCGTATAAAATATCCGAAATTACAGTTAAATATGTCTAACGACCGTAATAACAACCTTAACTCTTTTCACAAATATATTTCATACAAAGTTCACGAATCAAATATATTTGTCTCTGATTTCAATTAACTCTTCCTCAAACCCCAACTCTTCAGGTAGATGCAAATAGATATTCTAAGAAATTATAAAATACAGCAGACTCTTGATTCTCTGGGATGCAGATTAACCGGGACAAATTTTAAAATATTTATTCAGAAAATATTTTTAAAGCGAAAATGATTTCAGTATTCATTGTAGTCAAACATGTGTTTAGAATCGAAAACATCAGCTGTCCTTCCTTCCTGGGTTTCAATCCGTGGGATTGGTTTGCAGCAAAGCACATCTCCTTATCCATTCTTCTCGGTCTCCAGCGATGCTCTTCAGCTCTGTGTAGGAGGCACAATTCATATCTTGACACACTTGCTCAAGATATTCATGGTGAGGGCGCCCTCAGCTGTCCAACGTGTTTGAAGAGGATCTCTCAAAACATTTGTTTTAAAATGTTGTTTTTAATAGTTAAATTTCCAATTTCATTATTCTGGGATACGTCAAAATTATGTTTTTTCCATTCACTTTAATTTTGTATTTATATCACACCCCCGCTCAAACAGTGTCACAACTCATAAATACATTACTTTACGTGACACTGTTTATGTTTGGTATGTTTATAATTTTGGTTAATATTACAATGACACTAGTGCCCTCTAGGGACAAAAAATTGAACTATATGCACATGACACTTTCTGAGACGAGATTTTGAAGTATTGTTAAACAAATGGTGCAATAAAATTGATTTTATTTTTTTGAGTTGTGGCACTATTTGAGCGGGGGTGCGATATATTTTTCTTCTTCCTCTTCACCCGCTTCCTATTTCATTTGGGGTCTTTTCTAGAGAGTTGTTTTTTTGGATTTTTTCTAATGATTAAACTAGGTATACTTTTTTGTAGCTGAAATATTAAAGTAATCATAGAAAATTGATTATTTATTAATATTTACAATGATAAGAAATACATTTATATAGTATTTTTTTTAACATACACGATCAGAATCGTTTGAGAAGGCTCGTAAAGATAAAAAGACATTGAAACCCTCTAAGGCCGCTGATTTAATCAGGAATAAGAGTAATAGTTGAGAAAAAAGCATAGATTTTTTTCATTTTTCACCAATCCACAAAAATCTATGATTGATCTACTGATCAATCATAGATTTTAACCGGCCTTAAATGTTACGTTTTTATACTTTTTTTATTTCTTGTTATTTTCTCACTCTATACTCTCACAATGTAAACATGTCACTGATAAAATGCTAAGGGCATTTTTTTTTCTTAAAAACATTCAACGGCCATGGGGACTAAAACTCGAGAATTTTTTTGCTGATAAATATATTTACATTTGATTCAGTAATTTAGGCCATATGTGAGAGAGAAACAAGAAATAATTATAAAAAATTACTGAAAAGTAGAATACAACCTTTTTTAACAGCCACGGTACTAAGTATTTGCATATGTCATAAAATCAAAAATGTGGGGCGCTTTCTTCTTGTTTGAGTGAAGTAAAATGAAAAAAGTATAAAACTCTTAAGTTATATGATGTTAAGTGTTAAGTGATCTTGACAAGTTTCAACTTGCAAGCAATTCAAACTATATAATATAATATTTCAAAATGGTCTCTTCAAAACACTGAATGGGAGGATATTGAAAAAGAAAATTCAGGAAGCAAATCTTTTTTTTGAGTCTGAATTTTAATTTTTTTAATCTGAAATATACAAAAGTACCTACACTGTTCAAATTATTATTTATTATTTAAAACATGATACAGAAAAAAAAATATTGGTAATATTTTTATTAAAAAAAAATCTGAAATGGTTATTAGTAGATAAAAAAAGTTATGTCCCACTCTTTCCTGCTAAGTCTTGCTCATGTCATTACAAATACTGACTATCGCAAAGTATACATTTATTCAAAATGATTTGATTCAATGGAAATGTGTATAGGTATGGTATACACACATAAATATGCCAACAATTTTGCTTCAAGGTTCGATGTTCACAAAAATGAATTATTTCTCTAAATAAACAAATTAGAAGTTACTCGAATATACCTATTATAATAATATAACAAAAATGCATTTTTTTGTCTTTTCAATTCTTTATTGATTTTTCAGTGCTGACCACCAGATCCTATGGCTGCGTGGACGTACGATTCACCCTTATTTCAAATGGATTGAGGACCTCCGGATTTGATAATGCTGGCGTTTCTGAGATGTCTACTTAATATTAATTCGCTACAGAGATGCCAACCTAAAGTTACTAAACGTTTTTAACCAAAAAATCTTATGAATATGCATATCTGAATACTCAGTAATTTATAATATATATAAATGTACGTATTGGATGACTGAAACTTGACGTGTCCACATTGAATGGCATGATAGAGAGGTAAACAATGTAATTTTTTTATTTTCTTCTTACAGTATTTGTAATTATGTTTGTTTGGCCTCTTTTAAAATATGTTTTTAAACCCTCGATGTTAACACATATTAGATTATGTTTTTACATTGAATGACTGCTTTTTTTACAATGTTGATTCTGTTTTTTTTACTTTTTACACTGCAAATAAGATATGTATTAGTTTTATTAATTGAGTCTCGCGGAGTTCTTTTTTATTTAATAAATATGAAATAAAAGAACATATAATAAATAAGTTATAAGAGTAGAAAGAATAATTGAACATGATGAGAAATGACTTTTTATAAATCAAAGAACTAGTGAATCATTCAAATGATATCTTCATCACTTGAGTTGTCTACGTAAGGTTAAAATACACGTTTTAAGTAGGCTGAATTAAAAAACTAAAGAATTCTACAACATTGAAATAACACCAATCTTTAATATTCTTCAGAATATCTTGTCGCATTTTGTGTTTCACATTCTTCACCTAAAAACTGTCTTTTTTCAGACCACATAATCGTCAGCGAATATGCAGATGTAAAAATGCATTGAGGCACTCATTAGATTACTTCTGTCTAGCATGTGTTTGGTTAAGAATGAATCATTTTTATGCTATATCAACAGTGCGGACATGGAAAAACATTTTAAAATTTGTGACTTCTATAGGTTTCCCTTAGAAATGAATAATCCACATGGTGTCTGTCTGGCCTTAATCTGAAAAAAGTAATGGTGTTATTGAAATAAAACTACAAATACGGCCATTGTATTGTAATAATATTCGTTTTTATAGTATTTACTGAAAATACATTTAAATAACGGATACCTTGGAAGCTCTGTACAATATGTATTGTTTTTGAAGTAAAAAATCTTATGGTAGGTGGATTTCGAATTTTTTGTAAGTGTATGTTTTGAATTCACAAAATAATGCTACATACTCCACAAAATTTCACTTCAATACAATGCTCCACAAAATTTGAAGAATTTAAAAAGGGTCTATATACCATTTAAGGTTACGAAGTGATTTTTTTGTTGTTAAAATGACATATGTAACAGTATGCACCATGTGCAGTATTTTATTTTTGATGATTTCAACTAAATTTTGCTGAAATTCGACCTCAAAAGCTAGCTAACGTGGAAAAGGGTTTGTATTTATCTACCATAGTATTCATCTAGTTGTAATAAATATGGATGCTGAAAGTTTGACAATGTCACTGAGATTGTTTAACAACATGAATGAACAAAGAAAATGTAAAATTAATGTCCATAATTGGCAAGTGAATATTGGAAAGTGTTTCTCTCTCCTGTTAAATGTTGTTTTTGCATATAGATCCTTTTTATAGAGACGCCTTAATTTGTCAGTCATCATTTAGTGTGAATTTTGAAAATTTATGCAAATTGTATTGATTTTATCATACACACTCAAAATTAGGACCCACATTCATAGCACATACAATATAGTATGTATTATGACTTTTGAATCGATTTACCTGTCATTTGTTGTCTTGATTGAACTGTGGTGATTTTTATTTAATATGGTAGTCCATTTGGATCAAATTTTATTTTGTATCGCTGTGAAGTGAGGTTCAACAAAAACGGGTTAAACTTTTTTTTTTTTAAACGGTACTTACATTATTTTTTAAGTATTTGTTTTCATCAATCTTCTTCTTCGAGATTATATCAAAATTTTATTCCAATTTTAATGTTATGAAATTATAACAAAAATACTAATATATGTCGCTCTAATTTCAGAGAATTTTTTGTTAAAACGGCAGAATTTATTAAAAAATTCTCTGAAGACAGGTCAACAATATTTAAGAATATAATTAATTAAAGTTTATCTTCCACTTAGCACTTTAAAAAAAATCTGAAATTGTTTTGCAAACTTCAATAAATATTTTTATGTCTTCCCTGCATGTAATTAATATTTTGAGTGAATTAGCTGGATTGACAGTTATTTAGGTTAATAATGGCATAAATCTATAGTTTTACATGTTTAAATTTTTTTTATTGTAAAACAAATGTTCCATCTGTGTGTTTTGAGTATTTACTCGTGCATACAGTAGGCATAAGTTTGGGTTATGCTGTTACCGATGCGGTTGTATTTTAAATTTATTACACTATATAATATATACTTATGTGGTGTAATGAATGGATAATTTCAAAACAGATCTGCCCAGCAGTCTGGACCATATTGGTGGTGTAAAGGGATGGACAGTAAGTAATTCTGCTGACTGTGACCATAGACCTTTGAGCCCTAATAAGAAGAAGAAAACTTTTGGAATACTTACAACTAGTAGTGAATAAATTTGATGCACTTAGACGATCCAATCCGTTAATTAAAATCTGGTATTATTTGAATCTGTTCGTACTGTCTGTTAGGGATGGGTTGTCGACGTATTTACCGTCGACGAAACGAGACCGTCCACGTCCATCCATCGACGAGACGATCAACTAGTTGAATTCGTCAACTAGTTGACGCGTCAACTTCGTTACGCGGACGTCGCGGACGTTCTATCTAAACATCGGGACGATGGTCAACTGTCTACGGTTCAACGCGACGCTTCTCGACGGCTCAACCGTTGGCTATTTTTATGACGTTAATTTTAAAAATTTAAAGAAGTTCGAAGGAATATAGTTTCGGGGAAAGTAAAACCGCTACTTGTGCTTATATGTAAAAAGAAATATTTTTTTATTTATTTGTTTACGCACATTATAGGCTTTTACATATTGTTTTATATACTTCTTTCTATATATAATAAAGAAAGAAGTAGGTGTACAAACAATATCAGGTGTAAGCAGTAAAATATTAGTTCAATAAAAAATAAAATAATTAAACAGAATTGTTTTATTTTATACAGCGTAAAATTGGAATTCACCGAATCGTCGCACGTGACATCACAAAAAATCAAGTAAAAAAATAATAGATAATAGCTTATTAAGCCTAACTCGCCCTACGCATGTATTCAAATTTCAAATCTCTAGTCATAGTTCGTGTACACAGATCTGCACTCTATGGTAGTGTACTTTAGAGTTGAAATGAAATTACCCGTCGAGCCGTCTATGACGTCTATGGTATCTACAAGTCGACAGCGAGAGATGAGAGAGAAATAAACGGAGACGTTTTGTCTTGCTCTCGCTCGTTGCTTTGCATTGCGTTATCTCAAATCGTCCACCGACCACGGCGTCCGCTGTCCACCGTCTACGAATTCAACTAGTCCATGCGATAAACGTAAATGGTCGACGCGTCGATGCAACGTCAACGGTTGATTTCAACTAGTCCGTCCACTCAGCGCCCATCCCTACTGTCTGTATTTCTTAAAAATGTTTTATCCTCTTATAGGTTGTGAAACACATTTCTTTCTACAGCCATTGGAAATTTTCACATTGTTTTTAACAATTTAATTTTTTTATTTGAGAATAGAATATTTATTACCATCATTTCCAATTCGCATGTTTTTAATTAAAGCTTTTATTTTAATTCAGATTAAATTATTATTTTACTAACCTAAAATTTTTCCGTATACTTAAGTTTTAAAACGCTGCAATACGAGAGGCAAAACATGGATTTTTAACATTTTGAAAATCATATAAGTAGGTATCTAATAACTAATGCAAAAATAAAGATGTACGAAATGTCATCAAATCATGAACATAAAATTTGATATTTATGAATCTGTTCTGAGATTCAGTGTATCTAATTTAAATCTATTTCAAAATTGCACAAATGTTTCTAAAGGATTGTTTTTAATACAAAAAAAAATATATATTTTTATTTGCTTATATTTTGTATCAGTTTTCTACTGAATGAATAATCCAATAATCCCAGTCTGCCATCACAAATATCTTCTCGAGATTTCATTTTTCCTGATGCTTCTCTCTCTTCTCTGTTCAGTAGGCCTAGATAGCTTAAAAACTCATAACGTTCATGTCATTGTTTTGTGGGATTTTGGAACATGGGTCATCATATGCGTGGAATGCCCAGCTATATAATATGCGTTCTTTCCCAGTATAATGTGTGACACCATGTTATTATTATCTTTTAAATAGATATGCGAACACGGAATACGTGTTGCATCAATATTTTCAAACTAAGCTAAACTCTTGCGCTATGAAAATAGGACTAACTCGCTGGTGTTTGGAATGGGGCTCGAACCACCGATCACCAGATTAGTAGGAGAGCGCAATGACTACTACACCAACAAACTACTCTGTATTATGCTGTTTGCAAATAATTTTTTAGATCCTTGTTTTATGTTATGTATTTGGATATCAATAAATATTGGTGGATCACAGGTTTCAAGTACCCGTTCCTGGTTATAATTGTAACTGTTTGATTAATATGTATTACTTTCCTATAAACTACAATTGGATATCATTTTGTATAAGGTTCAATAAAATATCTGTGTGGTTGTGTGAGGAATGATGAAGGGTGTAGATTATCTGTGTAATAAATGGAACAACATCATCTCAGACCCTCATACTAGTCTATCTATAACGTGTCATAGGAATTAAGAAAAAGTGTATTGTTTATAAATTGTGCTTTAAAATTATTTAAAAGGAAAACTTTATGTTTAATAAAATAGCCTTTGCAGGCCTTAACTATTTTTAATGCTTCTAGTCATTATGGAAATAACAATGCCAAATAAACTTTTTATTTTTATGAATGTCTTTTATTTTTTTTGTATATTTTGTAAAAGCCCAATGGGCGTCGAATAAATATATAATAGCCACATATCTCTGCACTTCTGCGATTATAGGTACAAGTGTCACATATCGACAGAATTACACAAAAATATTTCAATAAATAATTTTAGGTGAACTTTCAATAATATTGAATGTTAACGAAGAAACAGTATATAATTTATGGATGATGAATTTATTATTTCGTATGTTAGTAAAAAAATAGTTTTAAAAACTGTTAAGTTCCCATTATCATAGATAAACTACATCTAAAATATATTGATGTTGGAATGCATTCAAGTAAATACGCGACATGGAGTGTAGATATTAATTATAAAAACAGGTACCTAGTAAATCAAATTGAATCGCAAATCATTAAATATAGAAGTTAAAAAATATATTTTTCATTGTCATTGTATCAAATAAGATATCCAGTGGGTAAGGAGTGATTATTTAGATATTATTTCCAAGCCTGCCATAATGATAATGGCCGAGAACTTGTGTAGTACTCTATGCTGGCCTTTGTCCTTAGCCTTGGGGGCTTCGCGCTCTAGGAGATAGTAGTGCAGCAGAAAGATGAAGATGATGACCGTCCGTCGTACACTTTTTAGTAATATTTTGCAGTGAGTGAAGAAGTCTACAGTAAAACCTCAGTTTTACACTTCTTCAGGGAACAGCAAAAATTGGTGTAGAACTAAGTAGAATTTAAAAGTGAGGAAATGAAATTATATAGGTAATTATAAAAATGTGCTTTCGATAAAAGTAAAAACAAATAATGCTTAAAATAATTTGATATTACATATGTTATTTTCAAAAATGTATATTATGTTTTAGATTACCTTTTACCTATTTACTATTTTTTCTGTTGCTATTGCTAAAAAAAAAACCTTCATCTGAGTTTGTAAATGTCGTTTGGATTGTATCAGTTCATGTACACAGTTTGCCTCCAATCTTCTACTTGGTTCAGGTCAACATTTGGACCCTTATTCCCTAGGTAAATCGCTAAATTTTAGAGGCCGATAATTTTTTTAAACCCCCATATCTTCAATTTCGTATACTGGTAAAAAATTGGCGGATGTTCTAAACTAAATTTCGTTTTAATATCATGATGCATATTAAATTGATTTTAGAAAAAAAAATCAAGATGGTGTGATAAACAAAATGAAATGCGATTTAACAATAAAAATTAACGAAATGCATAAGGCCGGCGACACACTCAGCGTATCTTCTGCCGCGTCTTTGACGTCGCTTCAAATCCACAACCGAATTTAGCAGTCACATACAATATTCGGCGGCGAATTCAGTCTGCTACAAACATACGTGCGTACGCACTGGGGACGATCCGTCGAATGTGGCGCTTTGCGTTTAAATCAAGAGACGCGACGTCACCGATTTTATGTTGACGTAAGTTCCGCGGGCGGAGAACCGAGCAGACGCCGAAGCGAGCGTTCGGCCAGCGGATCGACCGATGATCTGCTCAGTGTGTTCGATAAGCGCATATTGTATGAAAAGAAATGGAGTATGTCAAAGACGTGACGGAAGATGCATAGCGTGGCGCCGGCCTAAGTCAACACATCGCGGCGGCTATCATTTAAATCGCGCCACGAAAACCGCCGCCGCGCCACGATTTTCGATTGTATAATGAGCACAATTACTAAAAATAGGCATTATTCAAGCGTTTGAAACATTAATTTACATTCAGTTCAGTAGCCGGCGAACATCTTGAAATTTTACGGCGTAGTGGGGGGAAGTTTGCGCATGTACCATTCCACCAAAGAGACCCAAATTTTGTCTTCTGCGCATTCCCCACTACGCCAAAGAATTTCAAGAAGTTTGCTGGCAACTGTAATTAGTGTGCTCCTTTTTACGTTACTTCATTACTAAGGTAATTTGTACCTAAACACAAAAGATCGTAATTGCCGCGTTGAAAATTCATCTAATATTGGTGTGTTGAGTTTCTGAAAGAAAAAGCAAAATTTATAATTTCGCTCGTAAATTTCAATGAATGTAGATTTCAATGAATGAAAATTACATATTGAACTTAAATGATTTGGTGTAAAACCGGGGAAGTGGAAAAAATTCATCCGCGTAAATTGATATAAGGTATAAGCAAAGTGACTATTTGTGCTATTCTGAAAATAGCAATATTGGGATGTCAGATCTTTATCCCAGTCTTGACAGGTGTGTACCTATAACATTGTACCTACTGCTGACAATTTTGATGTTTTAAGTTTGACATCTTTGAAATTAATGAATTCAATCAATCAGAAAGCCCTAAAACGTAAAAAATGTCAAGTTATTCCAAATTACGAATAATGAACTTTCTAATTGATCGAATTCATTAATTTCAAACCTGTCAAACATAAGACGTCAAAAAAATCGGCGTCACAATGTTCTACAATAACTGTCAAGATACATAAAATTTTCAGAATATGGATGAATATGAATTTTTAGTTACAAAATATGTTGAGCAGGGGTGGAGAGAGTGAGGTGGGACATAGGATTACGATAAAGGAAAGAAGTTAAAACGAACATGTTAGTAAGTAGGAATGTACAACCTAAGACAAGCAAGACAATGCCTCAGACAAAACAAAACAAAACAACGTGGATGCAACTGCATAATCCAGATACAATAAATTGCTGCAGTTACGCATACAGCATACATATTCTTATTTTAAATGAGCTAAACTGTTACTATGATTCATTTATATTTGATTTTAACGATGATTGATAGGACCTAACTATTGGAAATTTATTGTCTAATCTAATGTATCCGTGATTGCCCGCCGAATTGCAAGTAGGCAAAGTACCTTCCGATCTAATCAGTTG
Organism: Agrypnia vestita; assembly: GCA_016648135.1. Classification (NCBI taxonomy): domain Eukaryota; kingdom Metazoa; phylum Arthropoda; class Insecta; order Trichoptera; family Phryganeidae; genus Agrypnia; species Agrypnia vestita. The sequence continues at coordinate 25,910 of JADDOH010002480.1, read as the reverse complement.
TCAACCATCGTTATAATTGAATACAACTAATTACAAATCTCTCAATCACAGATAAAATACCGGTTCGGTTCATCACTAATTCTTAGTTTGCCTCATTGCTGCAAGGTTGTATATTTTTAGCTCTAAATATATTGAAAAGTTTTGTAAGTGTGCATTCTGTATTTTGTATGCAGTAATTAAATCCTTTATATTAACTTCACCGCGGGTCTTGAATGTAGAAAAATCATGGAAATTAACACACTTTCCGTCATTCAATCGAGTTGAAATTTGGCACATCGACTTGATGTTGATGACAATGCATTATTGCATACATTTGGAGTCACACATACAGGCAAGCACACAAAAAAATGTAAATTTATTTCAGATGTTCGGGCAAGTGCCTACTTTCTGGTACTACTTATACTAAAATTATTTAAATCATGGACACTTTAGAATTGATCTTTTATTTGAAATTGCGAGAAAACAAAAGCTGATTGTTATTCTGGAAAATAATTAATTTAATAATAATTTTTATTTTATAAAGCATTTACAACGAAAGCTATGTTTTTATGGGTTAATTTTTTATAAACTAAGATTGACTGGAATAGCCCAGTATTCAAATTATTAAATATAAAAAATATATTAAAAAACTAACCCATAAAAACCAAGTTTTTATTTTACTCCCTTTCTTTGTAAATTAAGTTTTCCATCATGTAATAATTGATTGATTGAAAATGAAACATGTCTAGACAAATATCTATGTGAAAAATCTCTAAAAATATCTCTTTATTATTTGATTTCTTCCCAAAAAACCGAAGTGTGCTGTCATCTATGAACCAATTGTCATAAATTTTCGAAATTCGTAGTGAAGTACCTATTATACCTAACGACGGAGTAATTCAAATTTTAAACATTCCGTGACGTTATCGGGCCGCCGGCGCCGTTGGTAGTAATCAAACTTTTGTAATGATTCCAATTTAAAAAAACAATTACCAATTCTAAAAATCCAAAATTATACTATAATTATTATTATTTTTAACGAAAATTTGATAGATCTTTTTGATCATCGCCACGAGTCTGCTTGCAAAATTTCAGCACGATTGGATCACGGGAAAAAGGTTAAAAATCGATCCAAAGATTTTTCGCCAAGAAAACAAGCAAGCAGACGCCACGAGTTAAAAGAAAGGAAGTAAAAACTGTTAACCAAATCACTTTTAATCATAAGTTGTTAACCATTAAGTATTTCGGAAATCCAGAATACATTACATACTTAATATTATATGGGAAAAAAATACTTATAATATTAAAATACTTATAATCTATACTTGTCGTTTTATAACAAATTGTTATTTGTATGAATACTTCATATCATTTTAAAAATTTTCCTTATGATATCAATGATATAATAATGAAATACGTCAATGTGTGATATGATCAAAAGATAATATGTAATAATCAAGAGGCACTTAAAACACGAGGGAAATCATTTGCTTTTCAAATATATTTAAAGTGTGTCACATTTTAACTGACGTAGTGGGTAGTAGGTATATGCTCATTATTATGGATAATAGGTATGTTTATTTAGAGAGAGTTTATCATAAATATAAAGACATTCACGTTTGCTTGTGAAAAATTACTTAAACAAAATATGCTAAGACTCTCTGAATAAATAATCTTTCAAGAAAACATAATAAGGGCATTTACATAATACTTCCCTTTCCTGTCTTTGTTTTATCCATAATTTTTTAGTAAATACAGATTTCAGTTAATCATTTTTCATCAAAATCTAACTTTAAATATTATTATTATTTTGAATACGGAATGAATGTTTTTTTAAGAGATATTGATAATCAGAAATATGAGTTGTTGAGTATCAAAATATACCCAACCACCATTTTTTTTAAGAATCTGTCAAAGGAAGCAAGACTAGCGGTACATAATGGCGTTCTAGTGCCAACCCTAATGTATGGAAGTGAAGCCTGGAATTGGCAAAAGAGGAATGAAGGTAGTCTGAATGCGGTAGAAATGCGGTCACTAAGACGCTTGTGTGGAAAATCTTTGGTCGATAGAGTAAAGAATGAACAAATTAGACGTGAAAGCAATGCTGGCTGTAGTGTGGTAGATAGAATAAAGAAAGGAGTGCTGAGATGGTTTGGTCATGTGGAACGTATGAACGAGGAAAGGATGGTTAAGAAAATATATGAGGCGAGTGTTCAAGGCAACAGAAATAGAGGGCGTCCGCGAAAGACCTGGCATGATCAGATACAAAAAGTGTTTGAGGATGACCCTGTTAAAAGCCGCAACAACCGTAGAACTTGTATGAGAAGATGTATGAACGTGGCCGAAGCAAAAGTGGTGTGCCAGGATAGAAGAGTGTGGCGTTCAATCCTCTCTGCCTACCCCTGCGGGGAAACGGCGTGATGGTTAGTTAGTTAGTTAGTTAGTTAGTGAATGTTTATATAATCTTCAAGCTTATTTAAAGACTTTAAATATTCGTTATCTATCATATTAGGTATCAATCTGAAATTATTGATTGTTAAAAAACAGCTAATTCAGGTTGAAATAATAGTTCACTAGAAATAGTAGTTTTAATTTTATGGTTTTCATTTTCAACAACTACTCATATGTGTAGGTACCTACATCAATTGAAATAATACAACTTTTCAACTACTATTTAATTTTTATCAATTTTTTAAAAATATGAACATTGTATTTTAAGATTATGTAATAATATGTTTAAAATTAATGTTACAAAAATAATTATAGTTTATTTCATTATTATTGACCGGGGCCTATTAATATATAAAGTTCAATAGAAAATGATGTTTTCTTTTTTCATTTACGTATTAAACAGTACCTATTGGAAAACTAAGTATCTAATCTAAATATAATAAATTCGTTTGTGTCTGTCTAAAGTCCGTAACTTGTTGGAATGACCCTGAAAATACAACTTAAGATAAGAGTGTGACGCGCAATCAGCGCGAGTTCAGGCAACACGCAAGGGTCGCCCTCACCAAATTACATGATCTTGACATTTTTATATTACTATTTTATTATATTTAGTTTAATGTTTAAGCGAATAAAGTCAATTTAAAAAAATCGTGCTTGTACCATGTACGTGCGATAAAAGTTATACTTAAAAACTAAAATAAAGACAAAATTATATACTAACTAGCTGACCTTACCCGACGTTGCACGGGTTAAGGATTAAGTTTAAAATAAATTTGTGAGGGTAAACAAAGGTTCGATTCGAATGGTATAGATTTGCATCGAAAATATATAAGCGGAGGGAAGAGTTAAAAGAATAGAGAGGAAATATCGCCCATGTTACCCGCCGAGTCCTAAAGAATAAGTTTCCAAATTTTGAGTCCAGTCGGTCAAATGGTACCGATTTGTATCGAAAATATGTCAGGGGAGGGGTATGATAATATGGAGGAAATGTTGCCTATGTTACCCGCCGAGTCCTAAAGAATAAGTTTCCAAATTTTGAGTCCGATCAGTCAAACGGTACAGATTTGCATCGAAAATATGTCAGGGGGAGGGGTATGATAATAGGGAGGAAATGTTGTTTATGTTACCGGCCGGGTCCTAAAGAATAAGTACGCAAAATTTGAATCGAATCGGACCAACGGTGTGGATTTGTATAGCGAACAGACAGACAGACAGACATTGAGTTTTATAGGTATAGATAGATGACCCTCAAAGTATTGAGTTGTAAAAATCTACACTGATCATGTCGATTACTTTATTGAGTCTCATGAAAATAATTAAAATTCATACTTACAGAAAAAATGTAACCTCGAGTACTTAAAATAATTGGTACAAACAAAAACTTTCTTAAAAAACGATCGAAACATTCGTGAACTCGCAAGTAAACAGAATCTGACAGGTGATAATAATTCAATATGGCTTCGTTATTGAGACATTGTTCCTTTTTCAAAGAAACATTGTCCATTTTCAAAAAAAGTCCGAGTACCTACCTACTCTATCTATCTACTCGCTTTCATGTTTTATTGATTATCAGCCGAAAATGGTTCCGTATTAAAAAATTTCTAAACAATACAACTTTGACAGCCGCATTGAATGTGCTTTTTTGTTTCGAAAAAGAATATTTAAAGATTAAAGTCGCTTTTGCAATAAATAATTTCTCAAATATCACTTTTAATCGTTTTTGACATGATGACAAAACAAACACTTTCAAAAACATCGACAATAACATGAACTACAGAAATCTACACGAGAAGCCCCCTTTTAGCATTTCGATTACGCACTTATTTAATTAAAATTATAATTTACAAATTTTCAATTCAATAACCATTTATGATTGGTCCGCGATTCAAGATGGTCGACAATACATTATTTATATTACTGGAACACCAATTTCAAGTGAATAAATTTTTAACAGTTGCTTGCGCGCAGATTTCGTTGCATACCTACCTACTAAAATTTCACTATAAGAACTAACTTCATGGTCTTGCATTTCCGCTACGGTAAAATTTTTACCCTCAGTATGTCAAAATAAGTATAATTTCAAAAACAAATGGTTTTCCATTCATGAATTTTCAGAATCAAAATCCTGCAATTATTATTTTACGTGATTTTTGATGGGTGTACCGTACCGTACCTAGGTACCTACGGCTAGTATAACTATTAATACGTCTATGCTATAAAATGAGTTAAGTTGGATGAGTAGGCACCTATGTGTAAAATTTTTGAGTTAAGAACAAAGACTAGGTTAATTGTGCGGTAAAAACAATTTGACATGATTGGACGTCGCGTCCGAACTAGTTCTTGTTGGACGTTAAAAAAGCGGTGCGTCGGTTTATCGGGCAGAATGCAAGCAAAAAATTCAATATTTTCTAGTATCCATAAAAAAGTTAACAATTTTGCGTTCGGAAAGTTACTTTTTATATGCAATTCTGATGATGTATACTCCGATATTCGGCGCTTTTGTATATGGGTAAGCACGAATACGTTCTTTTTGCGATAATTTATAAAAACTCTCAATGCAAATTTTCAAGAATTTATTATTTATATATTTATTAGGATGGACAGTGCCGTAAATACCTCTTTGCAGTTCATTGGGGTGTACGTTAGGTAGGGGCCCTAATGGTTTGTATCTTGGGTCTTTTTATTTAAGAAAGGCAATCGAATAAGTATGTGTAAGTCGTGCGTACGAGGTACGTTGTTTCATCAGGAATTTATACCCATAAACAACAAAACAACGAAACAATGTGCGGCAAACATTGATTAATTTAACATTGATTTGAACTAGCAAATTATTTTGAAAATTTCAAAATGGCCGAGTAATGTATTCTCCCGGAAAACTGTTCTCCGTGGCGCGCGCAGCTGGTGGAGAGAATCGTTTCGCCAGGTCTCGAGTGAAATAAAAAAGATAATTACTTTCTTGTTGAATAATATAATCCCTATGATTTAGCACATCGATTTTTTTGTGCAATGAGAGCAGTTTGACACAATAATAATAATAATAGTAATACAACTTTTAAATAATAAGTTAAAAATGTATAATAATCAAAGGTGGATTTTATAAAAAAAAATCGTATCATCTAGATAATATTATTAGTAAGATCTATGCAAAATTTCAATAAAATTGGCCTTAAGGTTTCAAAGATATTTTCTCCACCCGTCTGAAAAAAAAAGTTTTGAGAAAAATGCAAATTATTTTAAAAATTCACTACCACGCTAGCTTCAAATCGCTATAACTCAGCCACTTGTTGGAATTTTTGAATGAGTGACGACTCAAATTATTTTTCGAACTTCAGACAATAAGATAAAAAAAACATTTTTTGAAAACGTCAAAGTGGTGTAACCACACGATAATTTAACCAGCGCTATTATGGACTTTATTTTTTTAAATAGACCCAAGCAAGAAATTGAATGTAATGGAAGAATTAAAAAATCATCTCATGAGATTCCACACGCTGATGCGCAGACAAAGAACACGCAATAAGAGGACTAAAACATTACCAATGTGTGCATTATGTAGTTGTACTCCTTTGATATGTCAGGTTGAAAATTTGAAAAATAAATAAATTTTTCCAAGAACAATTCTTCTAAAGGTTGGTTTTCACATCGCGGTGACGTAATTAATTAATTAAAGACAAATAACTTTGTTACCGACACTGTCTGAGGGAGCGTCCATAAACTACGTGGTTCCATTTTGAACTCTTTTGAACCCCCCCCCCCCCCCAACGTGCCACCCCCCACCGCCATGTGGAACGCAGTTTTTTTCCTATTATTTATAGAAGTTAATTTATACTGTTTTCTTATACAAAACTATTTTTAAATTATTGGGTATAAAATGAACAAGCCTCTTTTCACAATTAATAAGAAAAAATACAATTCTAGAAAATATATAAAAAATATATTTGTTTTATATATTTTCGTATAATTATAAAAATTCATATCTTATCTGCGCAGATTTATAGATCGCATATTCTGTATCGTTTGCATTATGCCAAATAAATTAAATGAAAGAATTACGTAGCTTGACTTTGACCTCCCCCTCCCCCCACGTAGCCCATCATAGCATTCTACCTAACACCTCCCCCCTTGATCAGGCCGCGTAGTTTATGGACACTTCCTCAATTGTAGTGGGTTGAAAATTTTATTGTAGGTATTTCCTGAATATGTTGTGCTCCAAATCATTGAATCAGTGCTCTTATGCATTGTAATTTTACTTGCCAAATCTTTTCCTACGTTAGCAAAGGAAATATTAAAAATATTTGCTGGTATTTCTGTGCTATTAATTTTCATGTGAAATTTTTTTTTGTTTGTTTTTTGTCAATAATTTTCATACTTCCATACTTTTTTGCAATCGTTTTCTGCAGATTTAAGTATTTTAGTATTTTCTGTAGTATTTTTTATTGAGAATGAGGTTATTTATTTATGTAGGTAAGTATATATCTTTTAAACATATATATATGTATATATATATAGATATAATATATATTATATATATATATATATATATATATATATATATATATATATATATGTAATTGGTCATTATTTGGTTGTTTTTTCCTTCCTTATATCTTATTGATATTATTAGACCATGGGTGATTAAGGGTTTAATGGTTTGTATTTTGAGGATTTGCACTAAGGTGTGGTATATTTAACGATATTTATATGCTTAGAAAATGTGTCTTATGTGTCTTCAAATATTTTACAGCAATCATCGACATTATTATATTGGTAGAAGTTTAAGTTGTTTATGAGTGTATCATTTAATTATAATACTGCTTATTTTTTCTGTTTGTATTTTTACCCGTTGCGCGATGGTTAGTAGGCATTTTTATTATATTTGTATGTAAAAATAATAATTCAATCAATGGTCAGTGATTTCTGTTTGGACGACACCAGAAACAATATTATTTACATCTGGAATGTTGCAAAGTACCTATGTGGTCAATGCATGAAAGCTGTTGATTATTTACATTTCTAGTATATCCGTTTAAAATGACACAATTTAATTTAATGTTGCCAGCATAATTAAATAAATTATATCTTTATTGTTGCATGAGTGGTTAGTCGATAGCTATGTTTAAATTGATGTCTCCTAAAATAATAGTTTTTTCGTTTTTTAGTCTTAATAATATATTTGTTAGCTCTTCTATTGATGAAATATCAATTTCAAGATTCTACCACAACAAACAGACAAAGAGAGTTGAATAAAAGCGTGTTAAAAACGAATAGCACTTTTATCTAATTTATTATCACGTACCTATATTTAGTAAAACAATCGGAACTTTTAATAAAAATTTCCAACGGAGTGCAAATTCAATTTACGATTTTTAATGGAGATTAATTTAATACCTTTACAATTTGAAAATTTCCAGCTTCCGGAGAACTTTGAGCTGTAATTGTTTTTCGTCTCTCGTAAATAAAACCTATACGATTTCTCGAATAAAAAAATGCTTCGGAGCTCTACCAGTTTGTTAACGGTCAACTTAACTGATTTGTAGTTGGAAATTGGTTCTACAGTTCGACATGACGTAACTATTGTAGTTTGCTCGGAACGACAGGAGAAAGTGTTAGTTAAAATCTTCTCTTCCTCCACCCCTATCCTGACTCCTACCTCCTCATCCTTTTTCACCCATTATTTAACTCATTTCTTGATTATAATTTTTCTTTTTTCACATTCAATCACTTACCATTATTCATTCTTAACATTGTTTATTGCTTACTACTATTCATTAATTAATTCAAAATGATTAACTTAAAAATATCTTCTCTAACTTTGCTCTTAACATCTGTGAATCTTTTTAATTGGTCTATAAAATGAACACTATGCTTATACATTATATGTTTAAAAAAACTTTTAAGATTCCTTAATAAATAAATAAAAAAAATTCTACCAATATCTCTTTGCCTTCTAGCGAAACTTTGCACCTCTAATCTTGCTAAATATTCTCAAGTCAAAGTAGGACTAGGTGGTTATGCAGAAAGCAACCAATCCACAAAATGTTAAAAAGGAGTTATTTAAGGGTTTTAACAGCTTAATATGATATCTTTACGTGCTAAAAAGTCCAAGCTCCCTGGTAAATTTACAAAAAACTATATAAGTGATGGAGTGAGATTCGAACCCGTGACCTTTGGATCACGAGACGAGAGTCCTAACCACATGACCAACAAGCTACTGATTATAGGTACTGTTAACCACACAACAATAGTTTTGTAGAAAATATCTTTTTAAAATTCTTATTTTTTTTATTTATTTTAAATTACCTCTTGCAAAACTGTACTTACAGTTTGTACTGTAATTACAGTTTAAACGCAAGGATTTAATTATAATAAGTGTATGTACATTTCTTTACTTAATTGTATTTAATTTATGATATATTATATAATAAGCTACTATATTAATCTAATTTTTGCTTTTCCTATCCACTTCACAATTCACTGTAGTATTTCTTTAATGTCTTTTTTATATTTTTTTGTCCCGTTACATTTTTTATTTTATCCGGTAGCTTGAATAATTTTAGAATTACGCACTGTTTGGTTCTGTCTCCGTAACAATTATTGTTTTTTTTTACTTCTAGTTTTTTATTCGTTATTTGTCTTGTCGTATATTCATGATGTATTGGTGTTTTGAAACTGTCCTTCTCGTATTCTTCCAGTGTTATTTTATAGTAAAGTTGTTTTTGGATCGGTAAGATTTTACACATTTTGAATAGGTATTCCGGTTAGTCCTTACATGCTTCTTTTTGTTTTTTATTTGCTATAGTTTAATAATTCTTAATTGTAGTTGTTTTATTTTTTCTAAGTATGATGGATATGTTAATCCGTAGCTGTTTAGGCCATTGTTTACAATTGAGTCTTCTAAACTATAATATAAGCAATAACGTATGTGTCTTGGAATACAATGTTTGAGATGAAAGAATTTAACTAGTAGGGTTCTTCGTTTTTTACACTAAGCTAAGGAGGTTGAACCTTTTCTACGCCCCAGATAATACTTTTAACTTCATGCTTTATAAAATATAGAACCCACATAGAAAAAATAAGTAAAAGTTTTTCATATATTCAGACATTTTGTAGAAAGAATTCAACCTGTAAAACGCGTAATATCTTCGTAAATAATTTATTTTCTTATAATTACATAAAAAACATAAAAAAACCTGTACAATGAGCCCTATGCAAAAAATGCAATAACTAATTAATAATCGACGTATTAGGCGTTTATAGGTTCACATTTTTAGAAGCCATTTTTCAGTTCCATGTTTTTTTGGTTGGATGCTTTCTACATTACAATATGTCCAACAGTAAAACACATTTTTCTAATGTATTATTTGTTTGACTTCTACTTTATTCTATATTATAATTTTGTTCAGTTGCACTCTAGGATCGTGACGAATATAATATATATACATTCCACTATACTCCCCCGGGTTCAGGACGTCGAAAAATGGCAAGAATAAGTGTTAAGTTCGCGACAAATTGACGGGTGCAGGAAGTTCGTTGGCTCATTAATTTAGATGAAATTGTAACTGATCATGAAGTAGTAAGTGATAAATATATGTTACAACGTTATACTCTGCAATCTCAGTAGTGATGAAAAGAAATGTGAGTTGATTTATGCAGAAAAATCAGTCATACATACTATCTAAAACATTTCTGTTTACCTTGTTCGAGTAATTTCACTTCCCTTACTTGTTGTCTTTTTAGTGAAATAAATAATAATTGTGCAAAAAAGTTTTTGACAATCCTGCAACATACCGGCGAAATATTGTAAGACAATTTTTCAATGCTTTTGGGTTACCTGGAAATTTGATTATCCGGGATGTTTTTCACCATCCATCCCGGATAATCGGGAGTCTAATGCATTTTGTATCTCGGATGTATTGTCATTTCGGAAGCATTAAACCTACCCATATATAATGTTCTAAACAATATTAGTATTTTGGGAGCTAACCCCTTTACATTCCCTTCATTTTAGAAAACTCCTGAATAAAAAAAAATATGTGTTCGTATTCTAAATTCAAATTAATTCGGAACGTTCCAGTTCAAATGAAAATTCGTGTTCCAAAATACGACCACCGTAGCACTGACGAGGGTCGTCAGGGCGCGCTCATCGAAGGAAATTCGCCAAATAGATTTTTGTTAATCATGCTAACTGATTTATTCGCGGAAAATAAATGAGATTTAACTCATAAATTATTACACGCCGATGGAGATGTTCAGGACAGAAATTTAAATTGATAAGTTTAACAACATTAATTAAATAAAATTCGGATTATCAAAATTACAGGAAAATTTTAATATAAGAAAATAATGAAACAACGTAATTTATCGTATTTTTTTTTCAAATGAATAATTACAAAGTAGGTAAACTGAGATCTTAAAAAATATCACGATGATTTGAAATTTGTTGACTCATTAATTTATATTGCGTTTTATTCAATTAATTTTCTGTGTTTATTTTTTATTTACATAATCGTTTTTTTAAGGTATTCTAAAATGTGTTGTTTTTTTTTGATTTATCATTGTTATTTTAATTGTTTTTGTGTACTTTTTAACACTGTTTAAAGTTAAAGAGTGTCTCTTTGTGTTTTTACTATTTTCTTCAATGGTGCTATGCTACGCACACTACTAATACACAAATTAGTTTAAGCGTTTATTTTATATCATAAAACACGAAGCTAAAATACTTACTAACATTCAAATCTTTGAGTTTTATAAAAATATTATTTGCTTTCTTTTCATTACAAAAGTATTTTTTATATGAAAACAAACGTTAACTGCTTTCAAATGTTGAAAAAATTAATAATCACGGTTTGGAAGCTCTTAATATAAAAATTTACGTTTCGCAAAAGTTACAAACAGAAAGCATTTATTATTAGTTTTATTAAAAATGATTTCAGCTCTAAATTATGTAACATGTTGTAATAATTCAATTTTTTTATTATGTGAAAATATGTAAATAAAAAAATGAAAATACGAGTATGTAGACCGTTTGTAATGTAGAAGACGTTAAGATTTTTTAACAAAATAAGTTGGAGTTCAGTATTGAAAAGTTATCTAGTACTTGGCATCACTTATCTGTCGAGCTTTTCAACGCGTCAGACGTCATTTCTTAGTGGTGTTTTACTAACCATAACCACAGAAAATAAAAAAATAATGTAATATAGAAAATAAAATAGTTCAGAGATGAAATAAACCCCCTTTTCAGGCGAGGAGACTGGGTCACAGCGGATGTACGCTCCCCTCGCGTATATTTAAGACACATTTGTAATGCAGTTAACTTTTCAAGTATTTTTGTAATAAAATGCGACAAAGTACTAAATACTTTCTGAGAGTATTTAGTTTGACCTTTTCAAAATTATTTCAAAATTTATAAGCTCGTAATAAATTTTTTAAATAGGTCAAACGCGTTGAAATCAGCCGTGAAAACATACCGTGTACCAAGAAATTTACGTTAGGTCAAGTCTATATATTCTGGTGGACAGTGAACTGTGACCATAGCTACATACATAACTTAAGAGTCTTCAGTACACGATTTTCGTATTTGCTCTCGATTTTGTTAAATTTAACGTAAACTTATTAAATCATTTTGCAAAACCCATAGCTAAACAGGCTTTTAATCAATTTTATTATGATAGATTCATTTACTCTTGAAGTATTTCCTTAAAAAAATATAAACAAATATATTGTTATAACACCAAAAAAATTATAAACCCGAAACACTATTTTAGTTTTCATGCAATAGAGTTATCTTTGGTACACTTTATGTCGTATATTCAAATAAAGACTAAATATTTTATTTATAAATTGATTTTATAATGTTTGAAAAAGAAGTGGTGCTATTCAGACATTCATATTTTTCGACAAGTTGTTAAATATATCGTTTTAAAAAAAACAAAATAAAATGTTTTTTTACCTATATTGCAGTATCAATAAAACCATTAAAAAATTGATTATTTTAATTAAATTTTACACGCGTATTAAGAAAATTTCACTGTCATTAATATAAAAATATTCAAAAAATTGTACCTCATACTCAAGAAGTCGAATTAATTAAATCGTATAGTCTGAAATGCGCGGGCTCGCCGCCGCCCCGCGCCCAGCGCGCCGCGCACGGCCATAACAGACTAAATGATTTAATTAATTCCAATTCTTGAGTAAGAGGTATAATTTTTGAATATTTTTATATTAATGATAGTAAAATTTTCTTAGTACGCAAGTAAAATTTAATTAAAATAATCGATATTTTGATGGTTTTATGGATATTGCAATATAGGAAGCAGAAAAAGAATATTTAACAACTTGTCGAAAAATATTAATGTCTGAATAGCACCACTTCCTCTTCAAACTGTATAAACCAATTTGTAAATTAAATATTTAGTCTTTATTTGAATATATACGAGATTAAGTGTACCTAAGATAACTCTATTGCATGAAAACTAAAATAGTGTTTCGGGACTATAATTTTTTTGATGTTATAACAATATATTTGTTCATATTTTTTAAAAAAATGCTTCAAGAGTAAATAGGTCTATCATAATAAAATTGATTAAAAGCCTGTTTAGCTATGGGTTTTGCAAAATGATTTAATATGTTTACGTTAAGTTTAGCAAAATCGAGAGCAAATACGAAATTCGTGTACTGGAGCCTGGTGGCATATTCACTGCAGGTGCATATTTCGGCGTTTATTACTAAAATGTTTTTATTATTCATTTATATCAGAATGTATATGATAGGCTGCAATTTTTTGGGGCGATAACTTAGATAGAACCTTTGTTCATATAAAAAAGTATTAAAAAGAACATCGTTTACAATTATCAAGAAAATATAAGTATTTTTCAGCAAATAAATCGTTTTTAGTCTCTTGGCGTGATTAATTTTTATTGAACATTTATATGCACGCAGAATATGTTTTCTTATGAGTTTAAAGCTAACGTTATAATGAATAAACCGTAAAAAGATAATTAAGAAATGATATAATTTTTTAAATTTGTAAGAAATTTTTACGTTTTTGATGATTTTCAAACGCTTTTACCCCATATATAGTGATGATTTTTAACAATATATTGCATTTACTCCTACACTTTGAGACTTCAAGCGTTATTTAAAAAAAAATTAAAAATACGGTTATTTATATTTAAAAATAAAAATTCTAAAGTATTGAATATGTCAAATTAGAATCTGATTTTGCGTGCCCTCGGGAGGGGCGGACGTCTCTTCGCGACCGATTTCCTTTTTCATAAAAAATGACTATCAAGCTTGTTTTTATACCAAATTCGACGTTAGTTAGAAGACATTTTGACACATGTAGTAGCCAACTCGTAATCCTCGGGATGCCTTGGGCGTTTCCATATAAATTCCGGATTTTAGTCAAACGATCAAGATATGGCTCCGTTTGCCGCTCATGCGCGTGGGCGTAATTATTTTGTGATCGTCGTATATTGATTTAAAAAGGGAGTGCAGAGTTATTAATGTTTCTTAAATTATTTACGGAAAATAATAATTTGACGAGTTAATTATGCAGAGTTATTCTTTAGATGCTATCTAGCAAAAAAAAATTAGAGAAGTTAGAAAAAAAATAAAAAGATTCAAATAGTATACGAGAATTTGTCAAAAGTAAAAATAAGTAAACATTTTGACTATTCCGCTGGGTACGAGCTGCTCTTGGGGGGTTTCCGCATATTTTAGCATTGGCACTCCGTATGGTTGACTTTTTTTTATCTTCTTTCCGTTCTTATCTTTCGACGAATACGTAAATATACGCGTTAGTGCAATGTTTATGTGATATTGGATTTGTTGACGTCTCCTTCTCGTCTTGATACAGCCACCATACATCGACATTTGGCATTTGCAAAATGGATGTCTAGCCTTAATGTCGCTGATGGCGAAGTGCATTTATTAAGTGCCCACGATAGTCGAAGCGCTGAAAAAAACTGTAGAAGTTAGAGTGGGAGCCACTACACCATACTCCATATTCTATATACCATGAACCTAATGCCATCAGATTTGGCTCAAAAATGTCTCAAAAACTGGTTTAAAAAACAGGACAGGAGGTTTGTCAAACTGGTCTCCCGTTCACTAAAATTCTTGAATGTCAACGGGATTATGATAAAATGTAGTTATGTATACACATATTTTCATTGTAATTAGGAAGTTATAGAGTTAGGACAACAAGATTCTTACTTTAGAAATTTCCTTCGTATAGGCATAGCGTAGAGGAAATAAAATATGTTTTAGAATTAAGTGATTTAATTACACATTGAGTCATTGTACGATACTGATGGCATTTGTATTTCTTCGAATCCACAAAAATATTTATGTTATGACGATACTCGTAATGAATTGTTTTTGATTGCATATGAACTTAAATATAATTAATTCATTTATGATGCCCGTGTACTTTAAAATATGTAAACAATACGTCATATTTTTCGAAAGCATTTTCTTCAGTGGGTTATCGCGTGGTCGTAAAAATACTGCATTAATCTTTAATTTGCATTCATGTGCTAAAATCCTACGTAAGCAGTACGCCTTAGTGGACGTAATTAAAATGTTTGCTTATTTGTTTCCTTCCTCACCAATCACCAGGTTGAAATGAAATTACCCAGAACTGCATCCATCATCCATATTTATTACTTCCTGCGGTGATGCCGATGCAGGTACAATGCGTAGAATGTTCGACCAGACATTGTAAAGAATATTAATTGGTCGTCCTGTCGGCGAATATGTGAATGATGGTTGTTTATTCAAATGTGTTGCAGCGTAACGAGCCTTGCGTTATCACGTGAGCGGTTGCAAGGAAGGCCATTAACCCTGTAGTACTAGAAATCTCTATGACTTGCACAATTACTAGATAATCGTAACTTTTACGGTCGAATGTTTATTTATTCACTAATGAAAAATGATCACAGAGTATAAAATTATACACAGTTGAACTATACCCCTTCTTTAGGTGAGGGGATTACGGCGCAGAAATAATACATTTAAGACACATTTATAATTTATTCTTGCATAATTAAAAACCCTAGTAAGGAAAACGTATTTTTTACGATAGATATTGTTCTTTTTTCTAAGTAAAAATGCCTTTTTGCAATAAAATGCGAAGTACTAAATACTGGAACCAGCTGCAAAACCACGGCATGGACGAAGAATTTTAATTAGTTTATGTTTAGTATATTTTTTAGGTATATTTTTGTGGTTTGTGTATATACCGATACATATTTACAATGCCATGTAGATAAAGTTCATTTTTAGACGTATTAAAACTTTAAAATGAAACAAAATACAAACAAATCGTGGTAATGGGCTTTAAATGTGATTACGATACCACGATTTTGGCAATGGCATGAAATTATCTTTCCAATAAAGTCAATAGCAAGACCATTCATTATCACGATTTTTGTGTTTTGTTTAATTTTAAAGTTCTATACCTCTTAAAAAACACCCATTCCCTATGATGTCCATCATAGTAATCGGGTAATCGGGCCTATTCTCATTTTTAATTAGATTATTATTTTATATTAACGATAAATAATTTGCGCAGAATGCTTATTCATATTGAGTATAAATATATATTTTCCATGATTATCTAACATCTTTAGTAACACGTGATACAATTTTCACGGAATTCCTTTTATTAAAGGATTTTATTTTATTTCAATAATACCTAATCATAATTCAAATTTGTATTTTATTTATTATTGAAATATGTCATGCTTGCTAAAATAAATAAAACAAATATTTGGTTGTAAAATATCAAGGAAAGTTTTTCGAAATAAAAGGAATTATTTTGGAACGTAGGTTATATAACACTAAACTATCCTGAATATCAAATTCAGAGAAACGACACGACGCAGACACCTCCGAACAAATGTAGCCAAATGTTGCAGCCACTGAGTATGAAACCGTTGTCAGGATCATAAATGCGAGAAATAGCAATATTCATGCAGTCGCGTCGAGAACTTTACGATTGTCTACTGGGCTAGGGTTAACCATTTATGAACGCTCGAACAGCGTAGGTATTTTCGAGATATCCACAATTCTGGAATATCTAGGTTTGGCAAACAGGTTATAATGCAACACATTTCTCACTGACACTGCCGGTGTAATTATTCTTTACCCCATTACAAGCACTTTTAATCTCTTAAACTATTTTTACGACCTCAAAAACACACCCGCACATGGTAATATCCTATATAACCTATAAAAATAAACATAATAATATAATGATTGTGTGCGGGCGCTTTATATAGTTAACCTACATAAAGGGCCCGCTCAGTATCAATATTAGGTATTGATCAACAGAACGCAATATAGGTACTGAGCCGATCAATAAAATTTGATTTGGTTTAAAATTTATTGTCAACTGTTGGGTCGTGTGTGGGCGTATATTAACATTTTGCGCAATATCACATCAGTCTATCCTGAACTGTTCCTTGAAATGGATAATAAAAAAAAGAATAACAAGAAAATGGTTACTTTTCTTGGTGAATTAGGTAACATTGTTGAATTAACGAATCCAACAAAAACAAAATAAAATAAAATGGAGGAGCATGTACTCACGTTATACTTCGTTGGCATGATTATGATAATTGATATTTACACATTGGTTAATTAAAAATGTATATTAAACAATAATACGATGTCTAGGGAGATGATAAATATAATTGATAATACTTTAATGTAGTTAAATTATTATCCTTTGATTTTGAAGTGATACAAATGTAACTATTGGTTTGTAATAGCTAAAATAAGAGATAAGTTCTTCGATAAATTTCTTCGAATCGACGTCTCGCGATGATTCGATGACATTTATCGCCGCTGCATCGAAGACAATAGATATGTATGATGCAGCGAATCAAAAAACGTGAGCATTTTCAAAAAAGTTCAAATGCCTTTTCTACTTTCATGTTTTATATGTTTTCGGTCTACAACGGTTATATTCAAAAGTTTCGAAACTGTAATGAATGAATGTGTTTTTTGTTTAGAAAACGAATATCTCACACATTTTTGCAGAAAAATCGATTTTAACATGATATAGGTACTACACCTAAAATCGTATTTCAGTTTATTGTATTATGATTTTTGGTGTGTAATAGTACATCTGTTTTAGTATATTAGTGTAACTGTTCTAAATTTCACTTCAATAACCATTCAGTTACTTTTGAATTGAGCATTTTTATGATTGGTATTCGACTCAAAAAGGTTGACAATGCATTATTTATATTACGGGAACACTAATTTCAAGTGAATACATTTTTGTGAATTTAAGTGAATACACAGATTTTTGATAGATTAAAGGATGCATACATATTTCGTGGTCTCGCATTCCCGCTAAATGCTGCTTCCCGCTACATCTATTTCCGCTACATGCACTTCCGTTACAATTTTTTTTTTAACCTCAATGCGCCAAAAGAAGATAAAAATTAAAAAATTTAAATAGTATCAATTATTATCAATACATTATTAAACTAAAATAATTTTAATTAAATATTATTTATTTACCTTTTAAGATTTCTTATTAAAAATTAATCTAGATAAAATACCTATTGATACTACGTAACCACTCTGGCAGAGTACAGTACGATGAGAAAACATATTCACCTAGAAAGCAGAGTCAATACTGAAATATTAAACAATAACTTGAGCCGTGGGCTTCAGCCCCCCAATATTATTGATTAACAATATTTATAATGTCATAAATATATTGATGTACAACTTATAATAACAACTATGTAGGTATCTGCAATAAAATCAATACAATACAAGAATATTTCCAAATTATCCCGTTAATGCGGTGAAAACAAAAAAAGGCAATTGTGACTCATTTGCAGCGGATTAAATTCAAATAAATCTGTCTATTTTAATAAATATTCATGGTTTGACACATTTAAAGCTGTCAAAGTGGACTCTTTACGTCGCCCTTCATAATGGTTATGGATGTCTGCCTTTGCAGGAAGCGGAATTATTTTCCCTATATTTTACAGGCAACCTAAATGTTATGTACCTACCTAGGTACTTATGTACAGGGTGTCCTATTTGGAGGAACAAAACCTTGCAATGAAATTAAACACATCAAAATTGTGGTAAAGGCACTGACTCTATTGGAAAGATAATTTTATGCCATTAGTGTTTAATATTTTAGGCATGTGGGTGCCGCGCCTGACTCGACCAATCCCCAGTCAAAATTCCAATTTTCTATCACTTTTTCGAGCAGTTGGACCGTATATATCGGTAATAACGTGGCGAATGTTGGCATACAAGTCGTTAATTGTGTCTGGTTTTTCGGCGTAGACTAGCTACTTCACAAATTTCCGTAGCAAAACATTCAACTATGTTAAACCAACGATCTTGGGAGCCAGTTCGTTACGCGAATTTATGCGCTCATTGAATGTTTCGTCTAGTAAATTAATTATAGTACGCGATGTTATATACGATATAGTAGTGAGGCATACTTCATCTTGTTGAAATGAGAGCTCTTCCACATTAATGCAAATCAATCGGGAAACGAAAGAGTCAGTAATCATGGATCTACAGAGCTGTACATTGATGGTAACGTTCTGACCTCCATAATTTTTGAAGAAATATGGACCAATGATTCCACCAGCCCATAAAGCACGTCGAACAGCAACTTTTTGTGGGTATAACGGCATCTCATGGCTTTTGGATTTTATTATGCCCAAATGCGGCAGTTTGGTTTGTTGACGTAGTCATTTAACCATAAATGAGCCTAACAGCTCTACAAAATGTTGTGGTGAAAATGAGAATCGAGAGCAATCACGAAACCCGTGTACGACTCTCGCGATGGTCAAGCGGCTTCAATTCTTGACGAGCTAGTGATCTTGCTTACGAGTTACAGACCATCTCGTGCTGGTAAACCAAGATCTTTCTGCAAAATCTGGATACATTCCATAAAGTGGATGGACACAGCTTCGGCTCCTCCCCAAAACTACGCTCCATAATAGTGCAAAAACGATCCATGGTTATTCGAATTAATTGCTCGGTTGGACGATTATGTTGATCGCGAAATGGACGTAGCGCACGGCAAGTTTCGCGAACTGGACCGTGGTAAAATGGCAAACCAAACCGAGTTGTCAATCAAATTAAATCAATCAAGACAAATCAGCTGTCAGCTGTCAAGTTGGTTGTCGCTGAAAAACGTGTGGTCACTTTGAAAAATCAGCCGCTAAAAAACATTCTATATTACATATCGTTATTAAATTAAGTTGTTATTAAATATAAAACCACGACAAAAATAAATTGTTTAATGATCGTCACATGTTCATGTAATGGTAAACAAATAAAAAAAGACAGATAAAAATAATAACTTTTATACTTAGCAATAGCTGAAAATATGGACTATCGGCGTTGCTAGATTCCATTTTATAAATGCCGCGAGGTTAAAAGCAAACAGATAATATCAAAAATTAATATCATGTAAGATTATTTTCATTAAATTACAAATCTGTCGAGTAATGTCTTATTCAAGCGAATCACATTGTTGACGTATGCTCACTGTATTCATTATGTGAAGTTTACAAGAAGCACTTAAATGCACAGACATTAGGGAATTTCATCAAATGTTTGTATCAACCTCACTTTCAACTTTAATCAAATTATAAAGACTGATGGTTTATATTTATCAACCTTATTTATAACCTGATATTTATTGTACATTATATCTGTCATTTCACATTACACATCACATCACAAATGTTAACGATAGTATTACGTAACTCTATACCATAATAAAAACAGTTTTCAAAGAAAACGGCCACAGCTGTAACGAACCCTTGGCAAAATGATTGATTTTTTAACTCAACATTTTTTTATTTTAATTTTTATGTCTAGATAATCAAAATTATTGGAATAATAGCTATAAACCTTAAAAAATTATGGTACTTTTACATGTCGGTTCCTAAAGCATAAGAATTTATTTATTTAAAAAAAAAGAAAAAATACGAAATTATAATTTTTGTGATAAATAAAATATTCGTCTTATTCCTGGCGAAATTTGTCTTTACAGAAGTCGATCAAAAAATCGGTTAAAAAATTAAAATTTTCAAAAGGTCACTTCTCCAAATCGGTCATTTATTGAGTGATTTTAATAGTAAAAATAGCTACAACCCGTCAAAAATTACGTATTTTTATCAAATATTTCGGCCATCAGTTAAGGCTGTGAGACAGCGCTATCTAGAGTAGCATAGTGTCTTGATAACGTCTGTGATGGACATGGTTAAATAGAGAATTAAGCTTTTTTGCTGCTTATACCTCATTATTATTTGAGCCGTCACGTAGCGTTAGTGACGGATATTGTTACATGGAGTATTATATATTTTGGTTAATGTTTAATACCAATGACATATACGATAAAGTAATGGATGCACTTATTAGTTATAATTTTCAGTAAACTGAAATATCAAAAAAAATCTAATTCAGAGTATTTTATTAAAAAAGAATAATGTCAATGTTTTCATTT
Organism: Agrypnia vestita; assembly: GCA_016648135.1. Lineage (NCBI taxonomy): Eukaryota > Metazoa > Arthropoda > Insecta > Trichoptera > Phryganeidae > Agrypnia > Agrypnia vestita. The sequence goes on along the minus strand of JADDOH010002480.1, from coordinate 4,969 downwards.
TATTAACAACAATTTTGAAATCATAATAATTTTCAAAACGGAATGAGATTAGCTATTGGATAGGAAGTTACGGACGGATATTTTAAATTATTTTAAATAGGGATTATATTATTGGAGATTGGATGTCAGATTGTATGGTGAGCACTTACTGTTGATAAAAACTGCTATAGCCGCGGAGAAATAAATATCTTGGTTATTATCTTTCTGCAATCTCTTTCTATCTAGATAAGATGTGTGTGCTTAAGGAATCAATATTCTAAGCCTGTGTTTGAGATAAGTATTACATTTTTCTAATCTTTGAAAAAAAAACAGTTTATAACAGTAGATTTACAACACGACTTATATATTTTTGTTCAATCAACAATAAAAATGGTTTCATAGTGAACGGAATTTAGATTGGAGTTTTGTCATGTTATGAAAACATTTTAATTATTTCTTTGAACAAACTCGTATCTATATCGAGTAAATATATATTATATATATATATATTATATATATATATTATTAAACATATTTTTCATTTATTTAAGGAAAACGAGTCCCGTAATATTTAATACGAAATATATATATATATATATATATATAAGATATATATATATATATAATTTTTAATTAATAATTATTATAATATTTACATTTTTTTTTATTGTAGGTAAGTATCTAAGTACTTGGATCAGGTGTTTGATTGGTAGTAAAAGTAATAGTTAAGAAAAAATATTAAGCGATGATTTTTTAGTTTTCGGAATATTGTTTGTGACTGCTAAATCCGGTTGCGGATTTGACGTGACGTCAAAGACGCGACGGAAGAAACGCGTTGTGTGGCGCCAGCCTAAAGCTTTGGCGGCTCCATTTCCTTGATCGAATAGAAGGAGGTGTCGAAAATGCTCACATCTGTCTACTTGAAATCTGTCGATTGGCTTGTAATTAAATAAATTATAAATGTTTGTAAAAGCAAGTACGAAATCTTGTAGTACATAAATTTTTCTTTCCATATATAACATTATTCCTTATACTAACATCTCAGCTCTTTAACATCGTTTTTGAACCGCCTATATCACTTGTTTCTATGTCTTCACCGGGCTGACTCAGACCGACTATCAACTATCAACATATGCGCACCCCAGCTAAACTCTCATCACAATATCACATCAGTACATAGCCCCTATCCTCACCACACACACACACACTCCGCTCAGCCACAATACCAGCCACCTCTCACCACTTCCTCCTCTCACTCCCACTCCTATCTCTATTTATTTACTTACATTTTTCTTAATGTTTTGCTCTTGTCTAAAATACTTTAGAGAGACCCGCTTGATAATGGTTGCCCGAGCATAGCCGAAATATCGCAATAAATTAAAATAACTTTTTTGTAAATCAGCGAAGTTCCCGAAAAAGTCTTTCATCATGCATATATATAGGGTTATTTGGAAAACATATATAACCTCGCAGGACTATATTCCTGCCTTGATATGAGTCGAAAATGTTCAAGCTATAATGACCTAATATTAATAGTTATGGAGATATGCGACATCAAAGTTTGCATTTTTTTTCAATATTTCTGACTTATTTTTTGTAAAATGTTAGACTATCATTACAGTAACTTATATCGAATATGAAAAATTCATTCCGTTTAATACAAGTCAAATAAAATAACAATCAAGGCAGGAATATAGTCCTGCGAGGTTATTAATATTTTCCAAATAACCCTTTTCTTCTTGTACCACTTTGATGACTGTGTTTTATTAAGTACTCTCTCTAATGGGTTTTTATTGTTATTGTTCTTTTCTTTTTTAGTTTATGTTATGCCGAGGAGCTCTATAATTGGTCTACCAACTATTCAATACATCATAATCATTATAATAAATTGTACTGTTGAGATTCCTAAAATCTAGATCATTTTGGCTGATTCCATAGAAATTTCATAGAAAATGCTTCGTTAATTAATAACACCGGGGATACGCTGGCATAATTAACGTAAGCCGCCATGTTCACAATGCTCGGATTTTCCCTGTATTAATAGACAAGCCGCTCTCGTTAGCTTTTATCATAGAAGTGAATGTCAAATGGCAAGCGAACTGGCTCTCAGCCCACCGCGGTACTCCAGTTTCGTCCTGCGATAGGTGACAAGTGTATTGCATACTTGTGTACGCGAGCACAAGCTGTCAACTGATAAAACGATATCGCCGCAATTAAAGTGCCATATACTTTGAAATGTATAAATATTCTAAAAAAATTATCAACGGTCGTATTTCTTTATGTCCGTTCAGTGTGATCAGTGCTGGCGATTCAACTAACCGGCAGGAATTAATAAAAGGTATCTTTTTCAATCATTTTATTGAATATCTCGTTTAATTTAATCCGTATTAAACAAATTTACGTATATTCTAAAGCAGTGTTCATGTATTTTTAAGCCTACACGCATTGCTGCTCGTTACCTACTCTACATTTTTAATTTTTATACTCATGATTTGGTGCTATTCCTGAAACTTTTAATGTATGTGCTTTTTGAAATTTATTTTATACTCTTTATGTAAAAGCCTAATGGGCGTAAACAAATAAATAAATAAAACCAAGATTATTCATTATTGAATGCTTATTTGCAAAAAATACCGTTCCTAGTATCTATTCCTAAATTAAAATATTGCATAACCACCCCAGTTTTGTAGATGTTGGTAAAGATAGGTTTTTTATTACATATAATATCGTTATTTATTAAACTGTACCGGGAAGTATTATTAATAATATATACCTAATGCAATTATAAAAACATATAGTAGGAATAGCAAATTCGTGACAGATTGATATTCTAGTATCCGCGTCGGTCACACATACATAAATACTCGTACTTTTAAATAAAAAGATTTCGAACATTAATTACAGGTAGGCTGTACAAATATAGATTTTATTGATTGCGGAAACTAGATTTTATTATGTTTTACCATTGAAAGATTCTTCGTTACTGTATGTTTTTAAAATGGATTATAAAATTATAAGAGATGATCGAGAGGAAAGAATTGCCGGAGGAATTCATAAAAATGTTACTGAATACGATATAAACAAATAGAGAAATTATGTTCCCTCTTTAAACACGAGTAGTTCTGCATTCGCAGAGAGGTAGCACGTAAAAAAAAACAACTTATTGCAACTTGTTACAACTATTAATATGTTTCACCTGTTTCAAATTAATACCACACTGTAATTAACTAAAAATATCTAATAAAATAAAATATCTAAAAAATCAACAGTCAGTTTTTAAATAGATTTATCCTTTTGTACGCCGGTCAAATATACAAATAATGAAATAATATAATTCTTTAATTGTTTGACGCTTTCACTGTATGTGAGAAAATATTGTTCAATAGACGATTCATTTTTTCGAAGGAATAAACTTTATTTTTCTGTTAGTTTTCATTTAAGTAATCATAAAGAGAATCTAGATAACTACATATTTAAAAAAATATATAATATCCAAATTAATTTATTGATTGTGTAGATTTAAATAAATAAATATGTTACAACTGTTAGGCATTTATTAGCATAAAATTCTTCCGGATTTCTTTGATTTTTTTTTCATTCCGTTGATATATCAAGATCTTGTTCATAACTAGCAAGCAAACCTGAGATAAACACTAACACCTATGTAAACCACCTATATAAACATATTAGGGTAATGTGATGCAAAATGGTTTATAAAGCCTCAGTTTTGTGATAATATTGAGGGGTATGTATCAGAAAGTAAATTCTGGTTTTGTAATAATCACCTTGCAGTAATTATATTTATAAATTGTCTTGGATAATAGCAATACCTATAAACCTCAATATCTGTCTATTCTCTATACAAATCTACACTGTTTAACAGATTTGATTCAAATTTTGCGTACTTATTATGTAGGATCCTGTGGAAAACAAATGTGAAAACAAATCTCTCCTCTTCCCATTTACCCCACTTTCTCCCCCAGATATAAATGTAATGAGCTCCAAATTAAATTAAATACTATTTATTCCAAATTATAAAATGATATCTTTCCTTCTTTCCCCGAAAATCCTTCGCCCTCCCTCCAGCTCCGTTATAAATAAAAAGGAATGCAAATCAATAATTGTTATGGTTAATTATTGTTTATCTAGAAACCATGTTCTTATTTTATAATTAATACTCCTTATTAATTTAAGTTCTTTGGCCTCTAAGAAATGTGGTGAAACATAAAAATGAATGATAGATAATTTTATAATTATAAGATAATTTAATATTTGTCCATTGTTTTATTGAAAGTTGGTCTTAAATATTGAAAAAATATGCAAACTTTGTCGCAATATTGCAAAGTTTGAAATATTGCAAAAGTTGCTTAAAATAATTCCATAGCAATTGAAATATACCAGAAAACTACACACAGAAGATATTACGACATTATTCCTGAAACATTTTTGATAAAAACTCATAATATAGGCAGAGTTCTATCTGTAAAGTATTTAGGACCATGTCTGTTTAATACATCACTTAGGTAACTATTAAGGCAGATCTTGGATAAGAATAATAAATTAACTGTAGTTGATGAGTTCGTTGTGCATTGCATTAGCAAATGCATCTAATGGAGTAAATAAAGATGTACACGCATGAGGCTTCGATCTCTCGTCTCAAAGATTTATCGTTTTTTTTTTGGATCACAATCCTAGGATTGGTCTGCACCAAGCACTCGATCTCTCCACTCCTCTCTGTCACCTGCCAGCCTCTTCATTTCCTGGTAGGTGCTACAGCGCACATCTCCTTTATCGCTTTACCGGTAAGGGTACTAAAGTATGACCACTGTAAGATAAGGATGAGATAATCTGCGCACAAACGCTTTTGGAGAAAGGGCGTAACCTATTCCAATATAGGCCAATTAGCGATCGATATTTTCCCGAAATTTGAAGAATTGACATTAGGCCGCTCAGCCGCGTTCTTACTGTGGTCGTACTACATCAGTATCTT
>JADDOH010002479.1:0-65056 GCA_016648135.1 Agrypnia vestita | reverse complement strand
ATTATTGAAATTCAATACTTTGTCTGTAACATAATATAAACCATTGATAAAGTGATAGTGTATCATCAATAAAATCCATTTAACGGAACCAGGAAAAGTGGAATACGGTGAGTTAATGTTTCCTGTTCCCCGAGTTTCTGGCGCTTATGTAGGTATACACTCAACAACCAGCTTAAAATTTACTCAATATAATCAGTCCTTCTGTGTGCCTGACAAGCAAGTTCAGGCCTAACAGAATAAATCAGTCCAGATTTAGCGATTTAACTCGTGACTTGTACCTTCCAAAAACAGCAGAAATCTTTGGATCAAGTATTCAATAGTGAAAGTTCTTAAAAAATGATTAATTTTATCGTTTTATATAAGAAGGAATCAATTTTTTTTATCTATTCGTCACGATTTAGTTTTACTTAATAACATAGTAAATTTACTTGGAAAATCTGCGAGATCCAGCATAGTGGAGACTGTTCATTGACTTGCCAGAGTTTGGTTTGTTTTAAGACATTAATACGAGTATAAAATAAAAATAAAATAACGCGAAGCTATTTTAGATTAAAAAAATACAACTAAAACGTGGAATATGCACGCAGCTCCAATTACAAAAAATATAAAATAAAAATAAAATACAAAGCTCTAAAATAAAATATAAAAATATAAATGTTCAAAGATCTTCAGGGATAGTAGACTAAAATTTTCTGGTTTGTATATGAATAAATAAACATTTAATTTCAAAGAAAAAATAATATTATTATTTTAAATATAATTCCGTTTTCACCTAAAATGATAAAGAAGAGGAAAATACTATAGTCAAAATCAGAATGAGTACTCTTGAACCTATAATATTTAAGCTTTCATTTTGAATTTTTTATTTATTCTAAGCTTGCACACCACTAGATCCTTAGAAATAATAAAAACAGTATTTTTTATATTTCCAATTAAACTAATCATTGGTAATGTATTTTTCTTATCGTTAAGCAAATGATCCATACATAGCAAGCCAAGGCAATTTTTTCGATATCGGAAAAATTATCGAGATATTGACAGGATTCAAATATTGAAATATTTCGATTGTTAAATTGTATGTGGCAAATACTTTTGATACAGTTTTCTAACATTCCTCCTAGATTTGTGCAAATGTATAAGATGAAATAGATTTGTATATTCTTTATAAACTATATATAAACTGATAAAAGTTTATCTTTGAAAATGTTGGTGCAGAATTATATATAAAATACTTTTTAAATCAAATTTAACAAAAATAAATAAAATAAAATGATAAAAACCCTGAAAATTTTCCAATTGGAAAACATTCCAATTGGGATTCAAAGGTTTTTATTATTTTATTTGACTTGTATTAAAGGGAATGAATTTTTCAGATTCGATATAAGTTACTGTAATGATAGTCCAACGTTTTATTATTATTATTATTATGATTATTATTTATTTATTTATTATCATTAACAAAATTATTATTTTATTATTATTATTATTATTATTATTAACAAAAAATAAGTCAGAAATATTGAAAAAAAATGCAAACTTTGATGTCGCATATCTCCGTAACTATTAATATTAGGTCATAATAGCTTGAACATTTTCAACTCATAATCAAGACAAAAATATAGTCCTGCGAGGTTATTAATGCTTTCCAAATAACCCTTATAAAGGCATTATTTTATATTAGGTCCTTACATATGAAATTGACGTTTTTCCGTACTGGCAAATTTGATCTCAAATATCTTCTCATTGGTTAGGAATTCCAAATCCAAATTTATACAGCTATTTACTCATGTATTTGTGTTTTGAAAATTATAATTCATTTGTTTTTTCCTCAATTGTTTTTTTCTTTGCGTCACTCAGTTTATAAAATGAAAAACTTGAAATATCGCGTTATTAACGAGTACGAGTTCCACCGTGGCACCAGTGCTGCAGAAATTGCTCGAAGGATTAATGATGTGTACGGCGACGGTGCCGCAAAAGAAAACACAGTGCGTTTTTGGTTCCAACGTTTTCGTTCTGGAAATTTCGACCTGCAGAACAAGCCCCGTGGACGGCCGGAGACCAAAGTTGATAATGAAGAATTGAAGGCTATTGTGGAAGCGGATCCATCGCAAACCACATCCGAGTTAGCTGCAGGCTGCGGTGTTAGTGATAAAACTGTTTTAATCCACTTGAAGCAAATTGGTAAGGTGAAAAAGCTTGAAAGGTGGGTACCTCACGAATTGAGTGAAGCAAATCAACAAACGCGCGTTGACTGCTGCGTTGCATTACTCAACCGGCACAATAATGAAGGGATTTTAAATCGAATCATTACCTGTGATGAAAAGTGGATCCTGTACGATAATCGGAAGCGCTCATCGCAATGGCTGAACCCTGCCGAACCAGCCAAACCATGCCCCAAGCGAAAATTGACTCCAAAAAAGTTACTTGTGAGCGTTTGGTGGACTAGTGCTGGTGTCGTTCACTACAGCTTTCTTAAATCTGGCCAGACGATTACGGCAGATGTCTATTGTCAGCAACTGCAAACCATGATGGAAAAGCTAGCTGCTAAACAACCGAGGCTGGTTAATCGCTCTAGGCCACTGCTGCTTCATGATAACGCTAGACCACACACTGCACAACAGACGGCTACCAAATTAGAGGAGCTTCAATTGGAATGTCTAAGACATCCACCGTACTCTCCGGACCTTGCCCCAACAGATTACCATTTTTTTCGAAATTTGGATAACTTCTTGCAAAGGAAAAAATTCAACTCCGATGGGGCAGTCAAAACCGCCTTCAAAGATTTTATTGATTCCCGTCCGAATGGTTTTTATAGTAAAGGGATCGATGAACTACCTATGAGATGGCAAAAGTGCATAGATAGCAATGGTACATACTTTGATTAAATAAATATATTATAATAAAAAAAATCGGCTTTATGTTCCTCCCATACTAAACGTCAATTTCATATGTAAGGACCTAATATTTGAGTCACTCTAAGGCGAATGCGACGATATTTATATTTTCATACGTCTATTTTACATTTTCTGCAGGCAGCTATATTTTTGACATTTTAATTTTTAGAATGGAATGTACCTATGTTAGGAAAAAAATCACTTAATATACGAAAATGTATCATCTATATTATGATTGCTTCACAAACGCAGTGGGTTTGCAGTGTGCGGTTTGCCATTGCAAGTTTCAAAAAATTACGAAATCTTAAGAAAAAATATGTTTTACCTAAACATCAATATTAAAATTGCACCAAGAACGATGCATACAGTGCGCAAAATTTCCATTTTCAGTTTAGAAAAAATAACGAAATCCCATGATAAATTGCAGGCAATAGGCGATAGCCAACCGCAGACGCCAATGGTCGCGCAGCGGCGATTGCGATAAGCAGTCGGCTAAGTGCTAATATATATATATTATTGCACATATGCACATATATTATGTAAATTATCCAAAATAAATAAATGTGACAAAATTACTTTGGTAATTAATTGACATATCTCAAAAGTCCTATAAAAATGGCTAAACAAAAGTATAATTTTTTCGCCCTTCTCTTATATGGGGTGGAGATATCGACACGAAACCAAGAACTAATTCGCAAGTTGGGGCTTTTAAGATGTGACTCTATAGGTGCTAAATTGAAAATATAATATAAAATAAAAAATTACAAAAATATGTAGGTATATAAAACTCTATACTGAAAATTTCCTGGGTGGATAGAGTGACGAATGTTGAAGTCCTCCAGAGCGTATAGAAAAAAAACGAGAAGTGATGCGAACTATCAAGATAAGAAAGCTAGGATATCTTGGACATATTATGAGTGGAACAAAATATAGTCTAAACCAACTCATCATCCAGGGGAAAATAAGTGGTAAAAGAAGCATAGGAATACGCTGCATCATTGAGAGACTGGTAGGTATAAGTGTAATTGGTGTAAGTGAGTTGTTTGTGAGAGTGTGGCAGTAAATAAAGATAAAGTCGTAATCGCCAGAATCATCGCCGACCTGCAATAGGAGATTGCACCATAAGAAATAGAAGAAATGAAAGTATTTTAAGATATTATATTTACAAACATATATGGCTACAAAGTTTATCAAAAACTATAAATGAAATATAAAGCAACCCCTCTGTATTATGTATCTCTGGTATTATATACCGAATGCAATTCTATGGCTTTGTTTTAAGTAGGAAAATAAAATTCTATTAAAATGGATAAGAATTATTATGACTGTTGTTGATATTATCAATTAATTGAAAATAGCTTATTTCGCCTTAAAAAACACTGTTTAAAATAAATAAATCATAAAATTAACATTATTATACAACTTAATTGAAAAATCAATAAAAATAATATTTAAACTTTTGACCTGAAGTTTTCTGTCATTGAATCTTTTTCTATTCATATTACGGTAAATGCCACTTCGTTTTAAAAAAGGAATTTCTTTGGATTCCAAGCAATTTAAGAGAAAAGTAATCAAGATTTTTTTAGCCTTCTCATCTTCTGAAATGTGTGGGAGATGGCTACTACTACTCAGCGCGTACATATGTATGCGCAGGGCTGGCGCTAAGGTATTGAACGCCCTTTATGCTTAAGGGGTTACACCACTTTGAAACATCAAAAATACATTAAAATTCATATTTTATGATGTAACTACTGCACCTAAAAATCTTTTTTTATCATTTTTTACGACTACAGGTACAATGGTTAATATTTTTAAGTGACAAATTATTAAAATATTTCCAAATGGTCGATTTATGTGCTATCCTGCAAAGGTCTTTCTACGTGATGTTGATTATTTAAATGAAACGTAGCGTAACGTAAATGTAACGTCTAGCACATGAAGAAAATAGTTTTTTTTTGTGCAAATGGCAGCAGCCTCAACTCGCGGCCAAAGAGATGCTGAATTTTGGTATCGCTACCAGATGGTGCTGTTTATATGCTAACATAAAAATACTATATTCGTATATTCGTTGCGAAAGTTAAATTTTAATTACAATTTGCTGAAAAACTCAAAAAAAGAATTTCAGCATTTAGAGATCACATACCTGGGTTATTTGAATTAAAAGAAACTGCAATTTTGTGAAACAGAAATAAGTTTAATGGTGTTAATGCAAAAAAAATATTTTTTACATTTTATATTGATTTCGCCATATATTTTTTGTTGTTTACACTATTTGGTGTATTTTCAATAACTAATTATTGTGCAGCAAAAATTCGAACACAAAAAACGTCACTTTTGATCGGTTATAGATAGTAAATAACTATTTTTAAAATAATCTAAATGCTTGTGCTTCTGAAAATAAGACTAATTCGTCGGTCTTCTGGAGTGAGGCTCAGCAATCGCCTAGTGTTCCAGTAGCCTAGTGAATAAGTATGATTAAACCACTAGATTTACCAAAATGTCAAAGTCAAGTTTTATTAATATGTATTAATAGTTTTCAAAAATATAATGCAATTGAAAATTATAGTCGTAAGTAATACTCACTTGTGTGTGTAGTACTAATTTATTTAATATTTTTTACGCCACGAAGTAAGTAAATTAATAAGAAACATCTATTTACCTATCTTTTGTTGCGAACACTGTATGTATCTCTGGCTTATAATATTCCTCTCACGTTTGAAAGATCCATCGATATGACATTGAAACAGGTAAAATTCATTTTCCATCTATTCTATCATTCAATTTACAGTCGAGGTCAAAATACCGCTTCTCAAATTACGCCGCCCTAGGTTCTTTATTTCGCTCGCGCGGACGGGCCGGCCCTGCGTACGCCAAGATACCCTTTTGAAATGGCAGAGACTGGAAAAGAAAATTGGGAAACACCTTGCTCCACAGATTTCCATCCGAAGGTGGAGGATTCCTGTAGAAATACACCAAAGAGGAATTTTCTGCCTACGTTTTATCTGTTGGTAGACTGTAAAAGTGGTAAGTACAAAGATTTGCAGACTTACTTTATTTGCATTGAAGGTTTTTACACTTTGCAAAACGTAGGCTGAGTTAATGTCGTTTTCGGAGAATGGTTATAACGTGTTGCCTGTTTGATGAAGAACAAATGTGTTTAATACATTTTTGACTTTTCGATAGAAAAGATTCTTCCCGTGTTTCTGTTGTTTTATTTTATTTTATAAAGTTAACTACCAATGAACCTTATTTTAAATTATTATTATCACGGGATCGTGGGTGTGGGAGAAAAATGAAACAATAAAAACTATTTAAACTTTTATTTATTACACAAATTCACTGGACACGAATTTAATCGAAGCGCGGTTTTAAAATTCACATTAATTGTTTCTAGAATATTTTACACAGTTTCGCACTAATTTACGTCACTAGAATATTCGCTGCACTTTTTGTTCTGCTCAATTTTGCGCGTAAGGGCGTGCCAGATGGCTGTCGTTTGTTCATACTGCTGGTGACACTGAATCATAGCCGCAAATCTGTGGAATCGTAGAAATGTCACAACAACTCTATTTTTGTCGCGTGCGCATCTGTCGTCGCTTTTATAGATAAGTGTTAGAGTTCGCGATGCAGCAAGTTCCAATAGTTTCTCCTATCTGTATCTCTAGTGCTTTTTAGTTTCTTAGAGAATAGTTCAAGAGATTCTATTAAAGAGATCTAATTACAACATGCATAATTATAATTAATATCTATTTGTAAGCATTGTAAACAAGTATAAATTACAAGTTAGTTTGTTTTACAATGTCACTTGATATAACTTTGATTTTTTTTAAATTTATAAAATGAATTTAATGTTTCTAGCTTGATTTGAGCATCCAATTTACTATACATATGCAAATATACAAATATACAAAACAAAACAAAAATACACAAAAAATAATAAAATAAAATACACATAATGGAGGTCTTTCGAACAATCTAGCAGATATTAGAAAGAACGCGAAGTCAGTCGATTATATGGGAACATCCTCGAAATGACTATTTTCAATACACGGTACATTTCTAGAACAAGACCTGTAATAAGAGTAAGGACAGGCGCGCGTTTGACGAGAGTTATTTCCGACAGTTCGATGATTCCACAGAAAAACGTGCGGCGGCTCAGTGTGACCAGAGTGACACGATGGCGAAAGAGTGAAAAATATGGCCAGTGAAGAAGTACCTAAGTGCCTACTTGCGAGTGGAATATTCTCGACGTGATAGAAACAGTGCAATAAAAAGTGTTCCATAGACGAATGACATGAAATAGTGAGAACTATTTGACGTCTCACGTCTATGGAGCACTCACCATGTGAATTATTCCATAAACACTTAGTGTCTTCGTGACTTTAAGAACAGTGCCCGGATTAAATTCGTGTCCAGTGACTTTGTGTAGTAAAAAAGTTTTAATTGTCTTTCGCGTTTAATTTTCCTCCCACAACCACGATCCCATGATGATACCACTTAGTTACAAAATATGTATAGTTGCTTGCCTTTGTTGTTTTCAATAATGGTATGTTTATATTATTTTTAATTCTTGAAGTGCAATCTCGAGAGTGGATTTTGTTGATAAAATAACCTTTGTAAAGCCCGGTCACCGAGCAGAGAGAATTTCGTACATTGACCCTACGCTACGTATCCTTGTCGCAAGCGCACAATTATGTTGCTGTCACACTCGCACAGGCACAGCGAGCGAGCGTGACAGCAATATAATTAATTGTGCGCGAGCGACAAGGATACGTAGCGTAGGATCAATGTACGAAATTCTCTCTGCTCGGCGACCGTGCTTTAGAAGTGGTAATGAGATGTTCTTTTGTAATGTAAACTAACAGCGAAAAAGTTGTGCGTCCAAAACGTTTTATTCAAAATGATTTTAACAATTATTTTCTGATACTGTACATTATACATACTGTATATCTGATACACTCTGTACGATTAAGTTTATATGTACATATATTCATTCCCGTTGTCTCAGCGTTTGGAAATTTTAGCAACTAAGGATTCTGACCAACCTCGTTTTCGTATACCTGGTTATTAGGGTGTTTGTGATAAGAGTGAGTTATTGTAAAATATAGACTAAAATAGTCATATATTATAGATGTCTCAAAGAGACAAATTTTCAAACTACGGACGGCGGTTATAAAATACAACTTTCAATGAAACAAGGTGTGCAAAGTTAAGATACTCGTATATACAACTTCTAAAAAAATGTTAGATATGGTGGTCTATCATGGAGGGAAATGGTGAACGTTACATTCTGTAAAGTGATCACTTAAGCTCGCCGTACCCTATATAGATAGGTCGTAAACCCTATAAACATAAAAAAAACTTTCATGCCTACTTTTCTATATAAAAAAAATAATATTTTTGTCTATGTGATATTTATAATATATTTCTTGATTAATGATGTCCCCCTACGTGTAAAATCCTTGAAAAACGTGTTCTTGAAAAATTCAAACATACTCAAAATATTCTAAAATAAAGTAATCGTACTTCGCCTACCTAAAAAATTATTTTTAGTGAACTAACTTTCATGCCTTCTAACATTTTTATTTTTATTATTTTTAACATGAGTTTTAATACTTGGGCATCCTTTTCTCGCTTATCCATTCCACTTGTAAAAACCATCTCAGCAATACTCTCTTTATTATATTAAAAATGCTTTAGCCAGCATCGCACTCACGACTAATTCGTTAAATACTCCTCTATTGTTTAATCGCTGGACATGTGTAATTGTGTGAGAAAGAGATTTTATTTAAGCAACCGCATTTCCATCGCATTCAGTGTACTTTTTTTGCCAATTTCAGGCTTCACTTCTGTACATTAGAGTTGGCACCAGAACGTCATTGTGTATCGCTAGTCTTGATTAATTAAGAGCACCGTTTACTTTATTTCCCGCATTCGTTCTCGTTTCAACCTCACAATCCTTTGAGTATTGATTCCCAAATATACAAGTTTTGATTGTATTGAGTATTGATTGCTTACCATTATCATTTTTTAAGCCAGTATCCTACTCCAAGCGATTTGCAACAACATATATGCGAATGCTTAGAGGTCGGCAGTTGCAACACAACAATATAGGATTAAAAGTTTACGGATTCGTGTCACGGACATTAACAGGAAGACCAAAGAAATCCTGGATAACTCAACGCTCAAAAATCCTTCAAAGAAACGACTTAGATGAAAGCGACAACCAGAACTGAAAAATACACAGATTTAGAACGAGAAGAGCCAAAGCCAATAGCCTACCTTGGCAATGACAACCCAGCAAGGAGAGATCCAACAAAACTCCATTCACTGTCCCACTCCCACCAAACGCTCTTTATTAGGTAAATAAAATAAGAAGATACAGGTATAAGTAAAATATAAAATAAAAAATAGAAAGGTTATACAAAAAATAAAGCATTTAGAAAAGAGAAACAAAAAATGAGAAGATATCAAATAAAAAATGAAGAAGCCATAAAAAGAAACAAAAGGAATTCATAAAAATAAAAATAAATTTATGTAAAATAAAGAAATAAAGGAAAAGGGCATCTGGAAATGGGGTGGAAAAGGGACACTGAAGGAACTATGGGTATTGTGACACACTTTCTATAAGGGAAGGACAAAAGAGAAACACAAAGGAAAGAAAGAAGGAAAAAAGAAGAAGATCATTTTTACAAATCTGATGTATTAAATTGAACGTATTAAAATGATCAACTACCTTAATTTTTTCGGCTGGAAACAAAGGTAATAATCGCTTATTAGGACATTAATGATATGCAAACGGATTGAGTAAACAATTCGAAAATTGCTTCGAATAGTTTACTCAACTAATGTTTAATATTTGTGTGCTTAATACTTGTTTTTCTCGGTCGGTCGGAATCCATAAATATTTAATTTATGACGTAGGATTTCTTTTAAGACGGTAATAAAACTAACGAGCCTGTGGTGGAGTGAAATAATTTCTCTAATTAGATTAATATCAAAAGATTGGTCGGTTTTTTAATATTATTTCAGAAAGAAGTTATGGAGAAAATCGACTGCTCATGAATACAAGCTATAATTATAATACATTGGGGTTTTATGACCAATGAAAACGCGATCGACTAACAAAAAATATTGGATTTTTTTGTAAAATGTTTGTACAACTGGTTTCTTTTAAAGAGAATGAATGTGTGATATTTTTTCAAGTCATTTATTAAACATTAGCTTTTTTAAAGCTTAGCATAATATGTTATAAACACTGTCTTGAAAAAAGTTAGATGTCCTTAAAGACATAAGATGCCCCGAAAAATGTAAGATACCCTTTGAGATGTAAAATGCCCTGGAAGATACACGTTACTCTGGAAGATGTAACATGCACTGTGAAAGATGTAAAAAAAACCCTGACTGAAAAATATAGGGTTATGGTTGGGGAATAAATATTTAGAATAGCTATATACGTATATACATTAAGGCTTCATAAATATATTGCGTGGTTTTGACACATTATTTTTTTAAAAAGGACCGTGGTGTATATATTATTTAAAAAATTATATATACATTATGTAATACATTCGAATATATGTATATTATTTAATATATTCAAGTCACTTTCAGAAGAAATAAATCGATATTTATATTTAATTACGTCACTTAATTTTTTTCTGTATGCAACAATATTTTTGACGTTTAATTTCTGGAATATGATGTGTCTATGGTTGAAAGTATGTCAAATTTGAACGCATACACGGCGACTTAACTATACTATTATAATTTTTCCAAAAACGATGCATGCAGTGCGCAACATTTCTATTGTCTTAAAAAATAACGATGTAATACGAAAAGCAAGAGCTATAGCCAATTGCAGACACCAGTGGCTGTGTAGGGTGATCTATGGCCGCGCAGCGGCCATTTACGGCCACCCACTAGCAGTAAGCAGTATTCATGATTTGTCCTCACTTTAAATTTTGAAGCAAATACATTAGTTTCTTTGACGAATAATTAAAATAGAATAAAATTTTGTTGATTGATTTCGAATTGCGATTCTATGTACATGCATTTTTGTCTGTATACAGATCTTGAATTGGAGAAGTGAGAAAGGTTATATGGTAGAATCTACATGTAATTTTCGATTAAATAATTACATTTCAACATTATCAATTATCTTACAATTATTGGCGTCTAACAGTTAATCGTGTCTTCAAATCACATGAACCTTCATCATCATCATCATTCTTGCCACTACAACCCTTGGTGGGTCTTGGCCTCGTCAATAATTTTCCTCCACTCATTTCGGTCTAGTGCCAGCTCTCTCCAGTTTCGAAGCTCTAAGGCAGAGATTTGAGGAAGTTGTCACTGCATCTTAACTAAGGCCTTCCTAAGCTCCTTCGCCCTATTGGCCTTGAGTTCAGCAGGGACTTTGGTTCTTGATGCTCGGACATTCTCTCCACATGAACCTTATTTAGGAATTAAATGATCGCATATAGAAACATTCGAATAAGTTAATTGTTATTTTCTGATAGTATGATAATGGTGCCTAAATAGTAGGACCCGACATTTGGTTTAAAATTTTAGAACTCAATCGAAAGCAATGGTACCTAATGGTGGTACAAAATCTGAAATACAATAATATTACATATTATTTAACACATAACTTAATTATATTATCGTAGTTCGGATTTGGAACTATTTATAACAACAATTATACTACTAACGAAGATAAATTATAGGTAACTCAGAGAGACGAAGCTATATGGAAAATATGTATGGACTGACATGTGACTAAAACATCTGCTAATCTTTATTATTAGTTTGTGAAATGTACCTATACTATGATCTAACATTAAAATTAAATGTAAATATTCCTTTATAAATAAATAAATATCATATTGATATTATCTGCATACAATATTGCTTTGGACAATCATATGCCACTCATATAAAATATTGTAAAAATTTGTCGATAATCTTGAAAGTATAAATAAGTGTAGTCGAGAGTAGAATGATAAAATTAAAATAAAATAAATGAAATTTTGGTGCTGTACAACGAAACAGACATTTATTCTTTTTCGTTTTCCTCTCTAAATGTAGATTATTAATATTTACAATTTCCAGTTCCTTGACAAAGCCTATTAATCTGTTAATAATACGAAAAATGATGTTTAAAGAAATATCTCGCGGGATTTTAATGGAAGATGAATGGATAAAAGTGCACCGTCATTTTTAAAACATTTCTGAGTACTTTGAGGTGAAAATGAACAGGGGGTGAATGTTCAAATTATGATTTATTATTTTTGGTGTAGATTTTTTGTTTTACGAGAATGCGACTTATCTTTTTATTAATTCTTAAAATGAATTATTGCTCTTCTACAAATACAAATATTTCATTTATGATTAAATAAAATTCGCACATATTTTGATCTTGTATAAAAGTCCTCGTCGTTAGTGCTAGTCTGGTTATAAACGTTACCAATAATGTCGATGATTACTTCTTTTCAGTTTCTCAGCAAGGATGTCCTCGAATTTCGTCTTTAGTTATGAGTTTTTAAAGGTTTTGGTGTTGAACTATATGTCAAATAATATGGTCAAAAAACCACAATTCAAAGATTTTTATGGTTATAATTTTTTCGTTATTTAACCCCAAACGGAGGATTCAAAGTCTCCCAAATAAATATTTATTCCGATAACTCGATAATTAAACGAGAGGTTCAGCTGATAATAGCATAATTTTTTTTTTTTTTTTAAATAAATAGAGATGCGAACACGGAATACGTGTCACATCAATATTCTTACTATTTTCAAACTAAGCTAAACGCTTGTGCTATGAAAATAGGACTAACTTGCTAGTCTGGGCTGAGATTCGAATCCGCGACCATTGGATCACGAGGCGAGTGTCCTAACCACAAGACCAACAAGCTACTCGTGAAGCTACTATATAACACAATGGTGTAATTTTAAATCGAATGATTAAAAATGTATATTTTCATAATTTATTAGTGAAAACCGAGTATTTACGTTAAAAATGTAAATATTTAGATTAATTACTGTACCCAAGCGAATACGTACCGGGTATTATTTTTTGTTTCACTTAAACACATGTAATAAAGGCCCTTATATCAAGTGGGAGAGAGCGAGAAACTGATTATCTTTTAAATGATAATTTAAAACAAAAACAGTTCAAAACAGCCTTCTTCAGGGCCACAATAAGAACTGAAACTAACTCAAGCAAGAACTGAAAATGAACCAATGAGAACGCCGCGTGTATCACTCAAATCCTGTACGGAACACGGTATACGGCAAAAAAAAGGTGTAATAGAGCTAGTCCACAACACTTTAAAAGTGAATTCCTGCCTTGATTATGAGTCGAAAATGTTCAAGCAACCATGACGAAATTTTAATGGAGATTTGCAATATCCAAATTTTGCATTTTTTTCAATATTTTTGACTTATTTTAATTTAGCCTTTTACCTTTGATTCAGTATGTTAATAATTCGCTTAAAATAATTTAATTGCCAGCTAGAGCCAACATTATGAGCAATGAAACATTTTTTAATTTGTAGCAGATAAACTAGAATAATTTCAACGACTTGTTGAAAATGAAAAAAATGCTGACGCCTCAAATTTTCCTTACATACGTTCGTACATCAATATAAAACATTATAAAAGTTCTATAGTTACTTACCATATTTAAAAAATGATAAATTCAAAATTTTAACATCAGAGTCAACGAACTTTTGAGATGTTAAAATAGTCACAGTTTTGCAGGATTCTCTTATATACTTTTGATAAAAAAAAATGTGCTTATCTATTGTAAACCTTAATAGTTTTAGTCTTTAATTGGATTATTTGGGATTGTTAAAATTAAGTATTGCACGTAAAATTAAAAAAATGTCATTAATAACTAAATAAATTTAACTGGTTCTACCATAAAAATATTTATTTTCAATGATTTCTGATTCATGATTCAGAATTTTGTTGACAAAAGATAATAATTATATTTCTCTGACAAGGAAATTGTTTCCGGTTGGTTAAATAAATAAACTTCAGTGGTTTAAAACTATGATAATGATAAGTCAAAACTATGGTAATGATAAGTCAAAACTATGGTAATGACACATAAGTATGATGTAAAAATGAGTAACCACAATGAATTTGCATTAATTTTTTTTTTGCATATTTGGAATTTTTTTGCATACTTTGCGAATTGCATATTTTTTAAAATCTCAAATATTCATGACGTATTCATTATTAGTGCCCGTACCCCAGCTCGAATACTTAGGGAGTACTCTGCCTTTGGTTTTCTCATTCGAGGACACATTGGAGGTTTCCGCTTCTGACGAACAATACGCCTGCCAAGTAATATTTGATGTGCAGATGATAAAAGATGTCTCGTTGGTCGTTTCGTTAGGGCATCAATTGTAATATAAAAAGTGTTACAATTTTTTTTTCCGATCTTTTAAATATTTATAATATATGAATTTTCTTTTTTTTTTACTTACACGTTTGTATTAGTTTTTATTACTTCCTTTTTATTAACTCGTGGCATCTGATTGATTGATTGTTTTCTGACAAAAAATTGAATCTATTTTTAACCCTTTTCTCGTGATCTAATTGAGCTGAAACTTTGCAAGTAGACTCGTGGCGACAATCATGAAGATCTATCAAATTTTCGTTAAAAAAAAAATTATTATAGCATAATTTTGGATTTTTCAAATTTTTAATGATTTTTCAAACGATTCAGTAAGTTGCATAGAGATTCCGAGGCATACGGTAGACACGAAACCCGAAAATGAGAAAGGGAGTATTGTTAAAACTTGGTTTTTATGGGTTACTTTTTTTTTATACCTTGCTTAAGTTTGATGTATTCATTTTGAAACTAATTACAGCTTTTCAAATCTTCTCAAATATTAAAATCTTTACAACTTCCTTTACTCCAAAAATCAGTAGAAAAATAATACATACACATGTATAAATGAGATTTTTTAAAGTAAAAAACATAAAATCTACAAATATAATTAATTTCCTTTTGCCCATCGGTGTTGCGTAACAATATAAAATAAATCTATACAAGATATTATAGCAATATATAAAAAAATAATATATAGGTTGCTTATTTAGAGGTACAAAAAATTAAAAAGGAATAATACACATAAAAATCGTATTAATGGCCGTGGTCTTGACATTATTGAAAAAATAATTTTATTCCATTATCATTAATGTTGATATATGATTGCGATACCACGATATTCGAAATAAATTTGCGCAGTATCCAACGTTGTTCTGGCGTAAGCCTATTTATGGTGAAATAGCAAAGCAAACTGAGTCCAAATAAGTTGTTAACTGTTAAATTGGCTATCACTGGAAAAAGCGTTGTTAATTCGAAAACCAAACTTCCAAACACACTGTAGGTATACTTAAAGGCTAATGGTATTAAATTATCTTTCCAATAAAGCCAATACCGTGGCTATGATTTTTATGTGTTTTATTTCATTTAAAAGTTCTGTTCTTCTATACTAGTAAAGTAATCAATATATAGCAGTTCAATTTCAAGTTCAATAAAGTTTCGTAATGGACTGTCTAAGATGCATCCTCCAATTTTTCGAAGGCTTCTCCCAAAGAGATGATGTTTACCTGAAGAAACCGGCAGTGACTTGAGGCTAGTGATCAGATCAGTGACGTGATAGGCCATCCTATTGGTATGGCTATCCGTACTGCGGGCTGCAGGGAAACGTGGAGGAAATTTTAAAAACAGCAGCAGAAAACAAAATGAAGAAAATAGCAGTCTATTTCGTACATCAGTATATTGACCGTATAAAAGCAAAAGAAGCAATATACCACTGAGGTGTTTCTGAGATAAATACAAAAAGCCTGTTACTAGTCCAGGAATTTTTTCTAGTCGTTATGAAATCTACGATAAGATGTACAGAAGTTTTTAAAAACAATTTGTACCTCAGTTTTCATTTTAAATATGTATGTTTTAAATAAATATTTACCTTTTAAATACGGATGATGATGTGTTTTCTATGTTTCAGTCTGAAATTGATCAATTCTCACTTTAGTATGAAACGACCATTTTCGGAAGTTTGCATGGAACGTATCGCGATGAAACAAACATATTCTGATGTCAATTATACTACGCGGTGTGCGGTTATCGCATGAAACATAAAATAGTAAATTGTTGTTGTCTTATTGTATTTTCAATTGTAAAAAGTTGTATTTTAGTTGGTTTTTGAAATAAATAAAGCAGGCCTGTGGAGTCGGAATCACTGTTTTTCAATTCCTTCAGGAATAACGCTAAGGCAGGATCTGGACTTACCTGATGAATGACGATCTTTTCCTTCGATGTAATCTCCTGAGAATAAACCGGGATCACTGGTGTGTTTTTATGGCGTAATGAAGAAATCCATAGATGAAATGTAAACTTATGTAGGATAATGAAATATACAATAAAGATCCACGTCCCCGATGCCGTCTGGCATAATTGTATAATACGGTACGAATATATGTTCAGATTTTCGCAATTTCTTTTCGTATCCTCCAGTAGAATAAAGAGCCATGATTTTAAAAATGAAATGCGACCTACGCAAGTATTCAAAAAAGTTATAATATTTTAAAAATTGAATTTTTGTATGCATATTTGACGGTCAAACATGTCACATAGTTTATCTAAGGGTAAGATGATCTCACGCAAATCTGTGATGAGAGTGAATAGGTGAATTCGAAGATTTTAGATAAATGTTTGTTTTTTTGAGTACATTAAAAAAATGGCGTAACTGAAGAATACCGATTCTCCAATTTGTTTAAAGGGCACGATTGCTGGTACAGTTAGGTGTGCTAATTAAAAAAAAAAAGTTTATAGGCTCCTAAACATTATATTAAAAATAAGAATAAAAATCTCAAATTTATTATTTCGCAACGTTTTTCACCTGTATTTACTATGATTTACATATATATTTTTTTAAATAGAGACGCGAACACGGAATACGTGTCACATCATTATTCTTACTATTTTCAAACTAAGCTAAACGCTTGTGCTATGAAAATAGGACTAACTTGCTGGTCTCGAGTGAGATTCAAACCTGCGACGATTGCATCACGAGGCGAGTCCTAACCACAAGACCAACAAGGTACTCAACTTATCCTTAGATAAAATGTCTGAAATGTCAAAATGAATAATTAAAATAAGAAGTATAAATTTTTTAATACTTGCGATACAGTAGGTTATATTTAATTTATAAATCGGGAACCTACCTGATTTGGAAAGCAATCTATCGTATTCTCAACTTCAGCCAAAATATTTTTGAATATATGCCCTTTGTTAAAATCTGAGCATATATGAAAAATACATAGCATATTCTTAAACAAGGCCTGCTTTTACGATGCTTAATTGATTCACACGATTACGTTTAGAACAATCGCAATTATAATAACGGATCACACGAATATCTTACACACACTAAGCAATTCGTAAACTTTCACCGAACGAAATTTTGAATAATGAAATGTCGAATTTACCAATAAACCACTGAACGCAGTTGCCGAGAACGTACTTGTTCTCTCATATGCAGAATTGCTTCCACACGATCTAACTGACCAACCAACGCTCAGGGTTATCTTACCAGGATTCTAAGCTGTTGCCGCTCTCTGAACGGCACCAATGCCAGACTCGCCGCTGGTCACAGCTCGTTCAGACGATGAAAGTGAAAAGTTATTTGAGTATTTGACTCTGAAAAATTTCAGTGGTTGTGGTTTATTCCCTTTACTTTCATTCAGATTGGTCACATGTTATGAGGAATAGTATGGAGAAAGTAAAATAATAACAGGGCCTGTATGGTTTTACATGAGGTTTATTACAATGAGATGGTATCCAGTCAATTCAGTACACAGAGAATAGTTCATAAGGCACAAATTCTACAGTATGTTATACAATTTATAAACGTGGTTTCATACGGGACAATGAAATACAATAGTAAAAGGTTTAAGAAAAACACAGCGCCGAATTTTCAAGTATTACCCTGGTGGCTACTAAAGTCAAAATTGATGCTCCTTTATAATTTTATATATAAATAAAAATATTTATTTATTACCAAATGGAGGTTGAGTGGGAGCTCTCATAAGGAGATTATGTATAAATACAAACAAACTCTTGAACCTCTTCTAAGGTTTTTTGTTCTTTAAGATTTTTAACCTGATCACTATAGTGAAATTTAATCTCAGTCGGGTCCACTACAGAATATTAATTTACATATAGTTAAGCTTCGAGAGGTCGGCCCAGTAGAGGCTCATGAGATGTATGGATAAATATGAGCAGGGATTGGAACAGACTTTATGTTTCCTATTTTTAAAGTTACATCACTTGAGTTCGATTAATGTCACTTGGTTATCCTTTTGATAACTTTTTGTAAATAGTTTGCGAATGTTAGAGATTAGCCATAATTGGCTCCTGTAAATTATGTATAGATATAAACAAACACTCGAAACCTGTAATTTTTCTTCGGAGTATGGAGTGGAACGACCACCTTTAGTAAGGTTGGCAGCCCTGACCAGCTGTAGGAGGCGGCGGACGGTTGGTCTTCCGCCAGCTGATCAGTCGGAATGCCCGAGCGGGGGCCGAAGTTGATGACGATTTTTGATGAAGAAGACGCCAATGACGGCTGAATCTTATGAAGTCCAAGAGCACGGTATTTTTATTAAAAGTTAAAAGAACAGGCGTTGTTTAATAGGGCACGAAAACGATTATTTTTATTATACCCCTTTTTGGCGGGGAATGTTCATGACGCCAATAGTAATGTATTATATTTTTAGAAAAAGGCGCTCGAGGCGCTTGCGATGAACTTTTTAACTTTTGTCTACTTCACCCTTAGTCGTTTATAAAACATAGAGAACGATTATTATTATGTATTTACTACGAGACCGACATTGTCTCACACGACGAAATCGTTACTATTGAATACGTTACGTTGAACACACTGTTTAACTTTATAACACGGCGGGAAGTATATTATTTGCGTTTAAATCATTTGAACACACTGTTTAGCTTCGTAACACGGCGAGAGGTACGTTATTGGTTCACATTTGAAAATTAACAACAAACAATTCCGACACCGTAACTTTTATGCAAATGGCGGCTGTAATTTGCTGAGGGCGGGCGGAGTAACTGAACGCATCTCAGAGCTCGGTTCCCAGATCACGACTGCGGGGCCGGCCCGCGGCTACCATATATTAGGACGGAAGGCTAGCGGAAGAGGGTGCGGGGGGGGGGGGTCACGCGCGCCGGTACAGTCGCTCCAAGAGTATAGCAGCGCGGCCCGCCGCGGCACGCTCTTCGTCTCCTGTGCGGAGGCCCCGCTAAGGCGGTCGACAGGGATACTATCATTGTGTGTGTGACTCGTAAGCCTGTGTGTATAACCTTCGCGCCCTGGCTCCGGCCGCTTCGCTCGGCGTGTGCGATTTCGTGTATTTTTATGGTTACGACGGAATATGTAATATTTACTTATTTATATTTATTTTGTTACGACAGAATAGTAATACTTCCTTTCTGTCTATATAAAAGGAAGCATTACAATAAGCAATGGCAACCAGCCGATTTTGACCCTAAACGATTTACCACAGCATTGGTAATAAAGTTTTCTGACTCATACAGAGCGAATGATATCGATGAGGCTTGGGCTGGTAGAGAGCATTAGGAGGAATGGAGCGGTGGGAAGGGGGGCAAGCAGGGCGGACTTGTAACAATAAGAAATTTTCGTCGATAATTACTGGATACCGTAATAATATACCTACTATATAAGTGCGTTTCTGTGTATAAAAACCAATCAGTGAGATAATACACAATTATAATAAGTTTACGAAAATTCAATTGAAGAAGATAAATTTATTCAATTTAAAAAAAAATCTTTTAAATTTCATAAATATAAAAACAAAAAATCTGAAAATAACTTAATTGACTGGATACACTTTTTTACGATATGACAAGGGATTAAAATTTGTAAGACGTTTATGCTACTTTGATACTTTTTACAATACTTTATTTATTTCTAACGATTCCATATTATCCAAATTAAAATGAACTATGGTTAATTTCGAGTAAAAGATTTGAAAATTATGAAAAATTGAACATCTCAAACGCTCTGGAGACGTTCGACTTTGATGTTAAAATTTCTACCTATTTTTTACGACTAAGTTTATAAACACTAGACTTGTTAACTTCATTATCTTCGTTTTCAAAGAAGCAAAAGCATAATGTAGTGCCCTTATACAATAAGGGGTTGATCCACAAAACGGCATTATAATATGTTTGTGAAAAAAGGTTATTTTATAATAACTTTTATAATATATTTATTTATTTTATAATAAATTTTATAATAAATATTATCTCGATAATAGGGGCTCGGTTAATCTCTTTTGGGTATCCGTTTGAATTAATCAAATCGGGATACTTTGTTTCCTTCATCAGCTAAACAAATTAATATTCGAAAACGTGTCAAAGTTGACGGCGACTTTCAGGAGTCTTTTAACCGTTAGAAATTCGTTCCAAGGCTCACATCCGCCTTAATTTAGAAGAGCAGAGATTGACGAGGGTTGAGAGCTCTGAGCAAAGGGTTCATCTATAAGGTACCTCTTTTGGAGGAAGAATTTTCAGATATGTACGAGTATATAATGGGAAACTTGTTCGTTCATCTATTTCAGATATTCCGATATGGTTTGATAGATTAATTATGTGTTGCAGAAAATAACTGTTAATTAATGAATGAATATAATATAAAATACTTTCATTTAGTTAATTGATTTTCAATAGTAACATTCTAATCACTTTTTGCAATGTAAAATTGATAATCAAACAAAAGTAAATATTTAAATGAAATAAGCATTAAAGAAAAAATTGAAATCGATTATTTTTAACTAAATTAATAATTAATTTAGCTCTTAATTACATGACTTTACTTATTGATTAAAACCTACCAGTTTCGGAAAATACCATTTTCTTCATCAGCATTTAATTACTCTGATTAGAATTAGATTCATTTCAGAGATTTTTCAAAAAGAAGAAAAGATTTTTCAATACGCGTATAATAATTTTTGGTTGTTTGAATTTGGCCATCAGGTTAAAATTTTATCAAATCTAATGTTAAGCCAGTACAAATTTTCATATGGATTTAATTTAAATCCCTTGGCTTCCCGGAACAATCGCTATTATTTTTTAAATGAATTTAACTTATTAAAGTAAAACTGAAACCATTAAAAAATAATAGTCACAAAAAATTCAAGAGTCACAGTAAATAACTGGTGTAGAGTGAATAAAGTGGAACTGAAAAACTTTAGGAACCGCTGATCAACTCTACATTTTTACTCATTTGAAAACTTTCAAATAGTACTTAAAATTTGTATATATTTGAATTGAATAAAGGTTTCACTTTATTCATATACTTAAACAGATTTAAACCGTCGTGGCATATATTGTGAATTGTTGGGATAATATTTTTTACCTCAATGACATATTTCATCATACGGTAACACACCATTACGCCACTAGAACCACCTCATAAAATAAAATTCAACTTCTACATATAAGGACTACATCTGGACCAAGATACTTCCTTTATCTAGATAACCACCTTCATCTAGATGGTGAGTACCTACCACTTGTAAGTGATTTTGCCCCTAGGAGTAAAATCCATTACAAGTGGTCCAGCACTGCTTGCTTGAGCTTCTCAGAAAAAAAAAAATAAAACAAATTAATATAACAATGGCGGCCATTTTTGTTTTACTCCGCACGCCGTTTTTACAACTTCAGAATCAGCACCGGGTTATTAAAAACTTTTCAAATAAAATGCATTGTGTTCAGTATAATCTACTTTATAATAAATTCTTGTAACTTATTATGATTTTCTACATGTACTTTTCGTAGCCAAGGTTTGAACGCGAATGAACAAAATTCAATTTTGTTAGGATAATTTCTCAAAGAAGAAATAGTTTGTCAATATCATTATTTTCTATGCTATATAAGAGAAAACTAACTTTATATGAAATATCAATGATGAGTATTTTTATTATTTTTATTTTTTTATTTATTTAATATTAAAACTACATTTAAATCATAATACATTTGTCTATTACAATCTACTTAGATACATTTTATTTTATTGCTTTGCCTCTCCAAAAATGAGACTTGCTCATGTGCTTGGTGAGGGGCTTACACTTTATTAGTTTATTTTGGATTTGGCTTATTTATTCTTTAGCTATATGTCTTGTTATGCATTGTCAATTGCTATATGTCTTGTTAGCTATATGTCTTGTTATGCATTGTCAAATTGTATCAATCTAAAGTGTTGGTTTATTTTTTTCTTTAATTCGATTTTCTTAATATCTGTAGGTAGGTTATTGAAGTTTTTTATGCCCAAGTATATGTAGTTTTGTTGACACAGTTTGGTATTATATTTTGGGATTTTAAAATTATTTTTGAATCTTAATGATGTGTTTTTTTTCAAATTTAGCAGTTACGTTTTCTTTAATTAGTTGTATAATTGACGTATTTTTGTAAACATTCTCTAATTTTGGAACTTGGAATTTAGAGAAAAGTAATTGTGTAGAGAAGGTTTTTCTTTTTTTAAATATTACTTTTATAATTGATCTTTGGATTACTTTCAGTGTGTTTATGATGTTATTATACGCCCCTCCCCATCCAATGATTCCATATTGGAGTAGTGCATGGACAGAAGCGTAATAAACCATTTTTAAATTATCTATGGTTAGTGTGTTACGCAATCTTATGAACATATATATGCATTTCCTTATTCTTTTGACTAACTCGCTAATGTGTCTGTGCCATTTTAGGTGTTGGTCTATTATTACACCAAGGTATTTTAGTTCTCTTTTAGATTCTAGGGTTGAGCATTTGCCATTGCAGTTAGTTTTTTTGCAGTTGGTGTCATGTACAATAATTTGTAAATTTGAAGGGATTGTCGTTTTTTTTTATTGAAAAAGGTTGAAAAAGAAAAAGTAAAAAGGAAAAAGGAGTATTTTATCTTTTAAAAATTACATACTCTTGAAAAGCGAATTTTTAAATATTTTTGATTGTTTACCTGCATCATATCTGCACCGGATAAAAATCTGAAAAATGCATACATAAAAGGTCTTTATAGTGAGATTGAACTTAAAATGGGTGTAAAAAATGTGAATTTCGGCAAAAATGCTCGATTTTCACATCCGGGAGAAGTGGATATATGGTGATATTGTATTATTTCTAAGGTACCTTCAACTAAAAAAACAAGCACTTTATTATAAATAAGCATGTAGACTGCCTATTTTACCTTTAATGTCATTTTTTTTAAACTGTTTATAATACTAATGTTTTTTGTATTGTTTACCTTATCTTCTCCGAATTTTCAAACTGCGATATCTCAATACCATATTATTAAACATGCCGATTTCTACCTAAATGGGCACGATCGATATGTAAATTCAAACTAAATAATTGTTTTATAATGAATTCCCACAAAATTTTTGCCGAATCATCGAACTAAGTTCTGCGATTCGACTCCGCTTGTTTAAACACTCGAGTCAGCACTATACTTCTCCGGGTTATCTAACATCTCAGTTACAGAATTCTGTATTTCTTATATTTATATTGCCATTGATTTCAATATTAATTGATAAAGTGATTCCTAAGCCTTGACTTACTCTTAGAATTTAAATAAGTAATTTATTATATTGGCAAATTTTAATTTGATGATTTGTTTCGTCAAGTGGTAAATTGAATTATTTAAGGGCACATTCCTTCTTTACAATTATTGACGAGAATTTACAAGGTGTATCGATTCCGTATAATCTACAAATTATTTCGTCGGTATTTGTTGGTGCGACTAATTAAGTTTTGAGCGGAAATAATTTCTTGCCCACCCGGAACAATTTATTAGAATTGTGTTGCAAAATGAAAAGTCGGTGGAGTTTTTAAGGGTTTTCGGATTTTGTTGAAAAGATCATTGTTATCATTTATATTCAAAATTTATCCAGTGCGGTTTCTGTATATCTTTATAGTCAATAAACTAATATTACATAGATAAACGAGTATTCTTAGGTAATAAAATGATTTTTATCACGCTTATATTAGTCTGTCTGAACGGAATCTGATAATCGATATTTCACCCATTTCACTGTCCAATCGAGTTTAAATTTTGCACACAGACATATTCTCAATGATAATACATGAAAATATTTAATATTATCATATTATTTACTAATAAATCAATAAATCCATCATGATTAATTAATCAAAGTTTTATTTTGCAAATTAGAGATAAGTACTAGTTTCCTAACAAAGTGATTTCGTATTTTGGGTTCTATTATTATAACAGTCTATTTGCTTTCACTTTCCTCAGGATGCCTGGACGTACAGTAACCAAAACAAAAAAAATGTTTTACATGTCACATAAAAAATATACTTGTACTAATTATTTATTATCTTGAAGAGCTTGGTTTAAACCAAGAATCTCGTTTAGCCGGGACGCGTGTGCAATGCGCGTGATTTTTGATACGCATATCTTCTTCTCCTTCTTCTCTTTTTCTTCAGTTTTCATCTCTCCACTGCTGGATATAGGCCTCTTCCATACCCTTCCATCCTTCCTTGTTATTTGCAAATTGTATCCATTTTTTTCTCCCCACAGTGGTTATGTCGTCGATCCATCTCTTTAGAGGTCTTTCGATGCTTCTTTTATTCTCCCAAGGTCTCCACTTAAAAACTCTGGGAGTCCATCTTGTAGTATCTTGCCTCGCAACATGCCCTGCCCATTGCCATTTTAGCATCGATATCATGATATCCACTACTTCAGTTCTGCACCTAATTTCATCATTTCTTATTATATCTCTTAGGCTTACTCCAAGCATGGATCTCTCCATAGATCGTTGCGTGCATTTGAGTTTTTCTACACTTTTTTTCATAAAGACCATTGTCGCCACTCCATACGTCATCACTGGCACTATATGCACTATTCAAAGGTATGCATATATCGTCATACAACAAATAAATTAAAAATATGTTATTTTGTCACTCAGTACTTGTGAGAGAGAAATAAAACCAATATCCTCGAAGTATAAAAGCGAATGCAGCAATATCCACTTCAACAAATCAACCACCAAGGATGTGCCACTTGACAAAATGGCCGCTTCATAAGAAAGTGAAAAATGATGTCGATTTTAGACTGAAACATCATAGCAAAGACAGAAATATCTAATGCGTAAATAGCAAAACAGCAATGCCTGCTAATTGGTAGCATACACCATCCATATTAAAATGTTAAACATTTATAAAAGGAAAATTAGGTGAAAATCGACTTTAAAACGTTATTTCCAATAAGATGTAGGTTTCATAGATTCCAGAGTAATTTTCTTGAGTACTGATAGGATTTTTGAATAATTAGTGATGTTTATATTTATATATATTTCTCTTTCTTTTTCCTTAATTTTTGCTATTTATATTTTTAATTTGCTATTTTCTTTATTTTTTGCTCTTTCTTAATTTGCTTAAAATTTTTAACTTTGCACTGAAAATTTCTTTTATGTTGTTTTTTTGTACTTAATTGTTTTCGTTTTTTATCTCTTATATAGTTTATAAAGTGAATAATATTTTGTAATAGTGTAACTTACAATTGTAAAAATGAACCTACAGACAAACGTCTTTTTAGTCGTTTTGTGGGACTAAATATTATAAAATGTAAAGAAAATAAATAGAAAAAAAAAATCTCAGTGGGATTTGTCTCATTTCAGTGGGATATTGATGCCTTTGTTTTCATACCCCTGAATTAAACGTAAATGATTAATTTGATATTGTACCCTGG
Organism: Agrypnia vestita; assembly: GCA_016648135.1. NCBI lineage: Eukaryota > Metazoa > Arthropoda > Insecta > Trichoptera > Phryganeidae > Agrypnia > Agrypnia vestita. Next base: position 39,333 of record JADDOH010002479.1, on the reverse strand, counting down.
TTGAAAACTGTAACTACTTGTTAGGCCAACGACGGCAAAGTTTCTAATGATTGTTATAAACTTGTTGGAATTCTCTCGAGTCATGCTGAAGTTGTAATTCAAAGCTTTGAACGGAATATCACGGGTCTGCATCCAGTTATTTACCGATTTGATTGACCGTCAAATATGCCACGTGCAGCAGAATAGCGTGAAGTTCTGCCTGGAACGAAGGGTATGCATATACGAGTATAGAATGCTAGAGAATACCATCAGACCGCAGAACCAAACAATATAAATATCCATTTCATTATAAACATTCAATTATTGGCATTATAATTACAATATTTCACATGCAGCGTGTTTTAATTTATAATTTATTTACCTTAAGACAATTTTTAACATTTATTGATTTGCGATATACATATATGTGGAGTAATTGTATGTTAAAATAAAATTATTTAACTATATTGATTTGCGATATATTTTTTTCTGAATATTATTTACAATTCATTTTATAATTAAAACATTATTTATTTCTATTTGTCACAAAAAGTGTATTGTCTAATAACTTATTAATCTATAACTTATTCCTAAAATTGCATTTAGTGATTTGTATTGGTCCGAATATTATTCTCAATTTATTTTATCATTTATTATTTTTCATTATTAATTATTAATTAATCGTAAAAAGTGCGCTGTGTAACTATCATATCTAATAACATATCATATTCTAATGTTCACAAAATATTCATTCTTTGTACTCCAATGTCACTCTAGAACCACGTATTAGGGTCATTAATGACCTGTTGACGATCTGTTTGTTAAAAAAATTAAAATAAAAATAAAATAATGGGTAACTACAAATATATCAATCGAAATTGGCAATAAATAGCACGAAGACTATCTTGAAAAATTACACAGATGAATTATTTATATGAGTTGTTGCACAGTAACAAATATATGAGCGATTAAGAGTGAGGGAAGGTCGAATTAATAGTAAAAATAAAGCATTATTCTGAAGCTTCCACAAATAATCTAGAAGTTTCAAGGCATTGGCGCAGGGTGGTAACTATATTATGTAGCACGACACCGAGCGCCAGAGAGTTCCAAGTTGAAAACTGCGATCAGCAAGCGATACTAAACAAAGCGATTTTTGAACACAAACATTCCAGTCAGTTCTGATATTAAAAAAAGTGTAGTTAACTATTTCTAAATAAATTTTTACATTTTATTTTACTCGAACCATATAGTGGTAAATAAATGAGAATTCTTATGCATACAACTTCAAAAACAAGAAAACTGACACACAAGTAGCTACGCAGATAGGCACTAATAAGTCAAAGATTACATCATATAGATGAAAATTATAGAACGTTGAGTTTAAGAGATTCAAGTCACCTTTATAAGTCACCAAGTAATTTAGCATGTCATAAGCTTGATTGCACATTATTTTTGAACTTGAATTCTTCTAATTCCTTATAAATTTTATTTTAGGTTAAATATCGTCTGGATTTAATTTGAATTACGGTGTCCACAAAAACCGTATCGCTGAACCGATGAATTGAAAATTTTATTTTGTTTTGTACAGAAAAATTGTGCCTAGGTGAACATGTTTCTAAGAAAGCCGCCAAGCTTTGTGAGATAGAGAAATACACCATAGTTACAACATTCAAATTACTAGAAATATTTTTGACAGCTTCAAACATAAGACTGTAAGGATATGATTGAGGTATTTTATTGGACGAAAAATTGATCATCGTGATGTATCCCCAATCCCAGGATACGAATTACCAAATAAAAGTCCAGGTGGTTGCGATTATCTTCAGTTCATTCAAATAATTTGTATCGACCGACCCTAAACTTTTCCCGCCGACTGATGGAAGAGAGAGAGAGCGAGAGCGAGAGCTTGTGCTCTCCTCGTTGTAGCCGCGCCCTTTGTACTCTTATTAAGATGGCCGACGTGCATTCAGGTTGCATCGCTGTGTAATCTCGATAAGGTGGCTGGCCTGAATACACCACAATCATTATGATAATATTGAAGTAAAGCTATGAAAAATCTTAAATTTGCTTTAGATGGGATAAAATTTTTAAATACATCTCCTAAATTAATTGCTTTATTGTGTACTTGTCAGGAAAACATTGAATATATCTGTTTGGTATCCTTTAAATGATATTCACGTGAAAATTTTTCAAAAATTTACCTTAATATTCCGATTGGGTACATTCATAAAATATTTTTGTTAACTGTCACTAATTTGCAAACTATATCAAGCAGACAGAAAAATATCACTTATTTTTTCTTTTCAAAATGATAAATAACATGACTGACATCCCTGCACTCTTAAAAATTACCAGTATACATACATGCCTCTACTAGAAATACAAGATTGTCTACACTATTTCATTGTACCGATAATGTTACTACTGTGGAATATAACTCGCCATATGCCAAAATTCAGAGACTAGGTAATACATACAAAATAGTAGTGTAGAAATTTTTAATGTAAATCTTCTACCATATAAATATGATATTATAAAGTGCTTTTTTGCATTATTCAGCGTGGTTTTAATTCTGTTTTTATAATTATTGTTTTTTTTATCTATTTTTTAATCAGTTTTTATAAATATTGGTATTTTTATCTTTCTATTTTATCATGGTGATTTTTTCCCACCAATATTTATCACTGATGTATATAAATGTATAGTTTTTTCATTAAAAAAAAAGCTTTTAACCATATACATAAATAAATAATTATCAAATTTTTCTTTTTAAATATTAAGTTTACCGCCGGCCTTGATTTCTTATGAAAAAATTTCGGAAATTAAAATTAACACATCTTCTGTCATCCAATCGAGCTGAAATTTTGCACATCGACTAAATGTACAAAATGATTAAATAAAATCTATTATTCTGAAAATTTATTTATTTAAGAATAATTGTTATTTGGTAAAGGATTTATAATAAAAACTATGTTTTCATGGGTAAATTTTTCTAATAAATTCAAGTTGGTACAAAAGGTGGCTTAGGAACCGCACTCAAAAAAATTTTTGTTTAGGAGATATTACTAGCAACTCACATAAAAATATATAAATTAAAATTATGTTCATATCACTGGTAGATCTTTTTATAACAGCGTTTCTTTGAATGCTAAATATTTTTTGTCATTAGCTAAAAACCCAACAAAATAAATCTTTATATATTATAATTTATAGAAAGAAATTTTGTTTACACCACTTTTTTGTTTTTTGAAAAAAATCGACATGTTTCAGAGTTCATGGCTCCTCCTTAGTCAGGATAACAAATGTATACTAACAAAATTAAATTTAAAATGTAAAAAAAAAAAAAAAATTTAAATAAAAATAAAGGTTAGTTATATATGGAAAATTAATAACAATAAATAATAATAATTAGTTAGTTTAAAAAATGTCACCAAAAAATAAATTTGCTGTGTTTGAGGAAGAAAATATATTTTTGATATAAATGAAAATTCATTTGAAAAGTTGCATATTATGTGATATTTTTACATTATCATAATATATTTATATGGAATGTGTGGGATTGCGCAAACTTCCCCACTTACTGGAATAAAGTTATATTTATTTATTATAATAAATCTTTGCCACATTTCATCACGATAGATTGAGTATTGATAGTACCTACTGGTCTCTTTTTTAGGAAACAAAGTGATTTTTATCACGCTTATATTAGCTTCACCTTCTTCGTCTGTCTGAACGGAATCTGATATTTTTCTATATTTCATCTGTATTTCATAATCATAAATCTATATTTCACCCATTTCACAATGTTCAATCGAGTTGAAATTTTGCACACAGACATATTCTCGATGATAATACATGAAAATATTTAATATTTTCATATTATTTACGAATAAATCAATAAATCCATCATGATTAATTAATCAAATATACCTACTGGTCTCATTTTTCGAAAAACACAAAATAACTTTTATATTGTTGAATATTAGACGTCCCTTTGTGATACTAAATGAGTTGTTAATAATGTCTCCTAACTGTAGTTTTTGTTTGAACCACCTTTTCTGGGACACACGTGTATAGTATATGCTCATGTAAAATATAAACTACTCAATATTATTCCAATTAAGATAAAACATTTTCCAACGGTTAATAATATGCTTCCGTTAAAACGCGCACGAATAAATTTATAATTAATCAACTTAATGTCGTGTTACAATCATAAATCATTTTGACAGAATAGGTAAACTGTTTCCTTAATAAATTACTAATTATTTTCGACTTTATTATGAACTTCATACGAATGGCAGATATTATTCCACTGTTTTAAATAATTATCATCTTCTTCAACTTTTGTCACTTAAACGCTTGAAGATTTCCTTGACAGCAAATCTCTTCATCCGAAAATCTTTGTCATGGTACTCCACTGCTTCTTTAACTTCGAAGACTTTGGCCATCTTTCGTCTCGTATATTTATGAGTATGAGTCCAATGATAACTAATTCAAATATATTCTTACAATTTATTCCAGTGCGTCGAGTGATAATGATATCCTCAAACTAAGCTTTTATCTAAACAACAAAAACCTTGAAAAAAAGTTAGCTTCTTAAAAACTTCTTCGTAAATAGCGCTATCTAACTTGGTTAAATAGGCATCAAAAATACATTCAAATTCAAAACCATTTTTTGTCGTATTTGATTTAGTAAAGGTTTATTTAGAAAACATTAATAACCTCGCAGGACTATATTCCTGCTTTGATTATGAGTCGAAAATGTTCAAGCAGCCATGACCTAATATCAATAGTAATGGAGTTACGCAAAATCAAAATTTGCATTTTTTTTCAATATTTCTGACCTATTTTTAAAAAACGATGAACTTTCATTACAGTAACTTAAATTGATTATGAAAAATGCATTTGTTTCAGTTAAATAAAATGATAAATTCCCTGCAGGAATTCCAAGTTGGAATATTTTTCACATTTTGTTTGACTTTGTTTTAAAGGGAATGAATTTTTCATATTCGATATAAGTGACTGTAATGATAGTACAATATTTTACAAAAAATAAGTCAGAAATATTTAAAAAAATGCAAACTTAGTTGTCGCATATCTCCACATCTATTGATATTAGGTCATGGTTGCTTGAACATTTTCGACTCATAATTAAAGCAGAAGTATAGTTCTGCGGAGTTATTAAGGTTTTCCAAATAATCCTGTACAATTTTTTTACTTTCATTATTTAAGGCTAATTTCAAACATATTTTTCATTAACAAGTTATTATTAAAATTTCAAAACGAGGAGTCATGTGCATCCCACAAAGATCCATGTAGTTGATGGAGATAATCACGCCGCCACGGTTTGATTGAAATAAAAAAGTCAATTGTTTTCTTATTAAATGATCTAATTTCTATACTGAGTTTATTTTGAAAATATTTTTATAAGCTAATAAAACAGCGAATAACCAAGAAGTGATAAGCAGAAATTAATTTTTGAGCCAACTTCACAATATACTACATAATATGTGGTGTATAAAAGCAAAGCAAATATCCAAAAAAATTAAATTCAGCCATTGAGGATTACTAATTTATAGTGAACTGAATTCAAGATTTTATAGGAAATAAAGCCTGTAACTTTATAGGAAACGTGATTTTGAGAGGAATAGACATGTTAAATCTAGAATTAACATTTTAAATTAATAATCCTCCGTGACTGCATTCAAAAGATTTTTTTATTTTTTGGATATTGCTGCCTTTGCTTTCATTCCATATTAAAAATTGCTTAAATCCCTTAAACCAAATATTAATGACAAAATATCCCTTTGATGAGATCAATTTTTTTTATTTAATGTGCTTAACGCGGAAATTTTTTTAAAAATACTGTTTTTATCTTGACGATTTTTTACGCAGTGTTTTTTTAAAATTATTTTGGTAGAAAAATAACATACATGATATGCGGTAAATTGAAATATAACGCTTATAAGAAAATATATAATTTAAAAGGGCTTTTACAGCTACTCAAGTGTTTATATAATAGCCTTGCAGTCGATTAATCTAAAGAATCTGCCCAGCCAAAAGGTAGTAAAAACAAATTGCGGGTGAAATATCGCAGGATTTTTATCGTGTACTTCATAGTTAGTACGTGATTAAAAGAAAGACTCCAAAGACGTTGTGTATGAAAATCTAATATCCTAGTGATACTTTTTTGATGATTTCATTTGTATGTGTATTTGTTATATGATATGGTTGAAATCAGAGGATGTCATATAAGGTCATGTGAATATAATGCTACCTCCACATACGGGCTCGTATAGATAGCGCTGTCAAATTAAGTCAAATATATGAAGTAGTCATGTGATAATTACAGTATGGTGATTTAACATTTACATGTTTCACTGAATCAACAAGCCTAAAATTAAAAAATTCCAAGTATAAAAAAATATAATTGTAAGAGTAGAGCCGTTTATAATTGATGAACGACATGGATTCAGGAAAGGCCGCTCGGTTGAGACCAATCTGATGGTCCTCACAAATTACGTCACGGAAGCTCTGGACGCGGGACATCAGGTAGACTGTTCATATAATGACTTCGCCAAAGCCTTTGATACAGTCAACCATGATGTATTATTGAAAAGGTTGTGTGAGATTGGTTGGTCAGAGTGCTTCTTTACCTTCTCGGGTGTCCTACAAGGATCTAACCTGGGTCCATTGTTGTTTTCGATTTTTATGAATAATATAAAAAATGTAATTTTAAACTCGCGTTTTCTGTTATTTGCGGATGACTTAAAGCTTTTCTTAAAGGTGTCAACTTTGGACGATTTTCATCTTCTCCAAGCAGATATATCAAATATATGTGAATAGGGAAGAAGAAATAAACTTTTTTTAATGTTTCCAAGTGTTCGGTTACATCCTTCACTAGGGCCCAAAAAACTATATTTTTTCACTACGAAATGAACGACCAAAATCTGACAAGAACATCGATTGTTAAAGATCTAGGTGTTAGATTTGTAAGCAACCTAACATTTCACGATCACGAGACGATCAGTGGTAATGCTTTGAGAATGTTAGGATTTTTTCTGCGTACTGCCAGGGTTTTCGAGAATACCCGCGTACTGAGAACTCTTTACAACTCCTTGGTGCGGAGAAGACTTGAGAGTGGCTCGATGATCTGGGGGCCACATGAGGGCAAGTACTCTCTTATGGTGGAGAAAGTCCAAAAGAATTTTCTGAGATATCTCTACATGAGAGAGTACGGACAATATCCTTGGCTTTACCCAACCGAGTTTCTCCAGGGTATGCTTGGCTACAATAGTCTAGAGACTAGAAGGAATGTGTATTTGATTACACATTTTAATCGATTGTTGCGCGGTAAGATCGATAATCCTGAAATTATGCGGAGCATTGTATGTTCCTGATAATTACATTAGACATCGTCAGAATAGATTGTTTCACATTCCAATATACAGGACCAACCTGCCGATGGTTATGCCTGTTGGAAGAGCCACAGTTATGCTGAACAAAATCGCTTTGGGTATTGATATATCCATGTGTCTGAGGGGGTTTTCCGAAGAGGGATTCTCCTACACCTTTGACCAGATTTTATGTTATTTTAAATTTATTAAATATTTTTATTTTGATATATACTTCCATAATATGTATGCCTTGAACACTTAGTTTGTAATGTACATATTATTAAATAAATTGAATTGAATTGAAAAAAAAAGAGATTTAATTTTAAGCCCATTTATATCAAGTGTTTTGGTGTCTCATGTTTTGTGTTACAATATAAAGAAAAAAATATAATTTTTATTTATTAAATCTTCTTTTCCAATAACTTCCTTCATTAATGAGAATCGTGACACCCCAAGTCGTGATGTCCTTCCTGATGAAATTCCTCCACCTTTCTCAGCAGCCCACATTTCGGAAAGGCATTGCATTAGGAAAGGTTTCAAATTCTTTGTCAAAATTGGTCTCGAAAAATTTCGGTCACCATCAGATTTTTTCAGATTTTAATCTTTATTCCATTCACGTGTTGTCAGAAATTTACTTAAAATACGTCATTTTTCATTCTCTTACTGGCACCCAATTTATTTGTCTTATATTTAATTGAATAAATATGTACAAATATGATCAATTTAAATTAAACTTAAACAATATGAATGCATACACCGATCGCTTTCCTGCATAATATATATTTTTTTATTCTTAAAATAGGTAAAATAATAATTTTTATATTTCCTAATATATACAGCATAAGAAATAAGTACATAAAATTTTTAATCAAAAGTAAGTATCACGCATTTTCTTAATTTTTTCAACTTTTTATATTGTTTTCATTCCTAATATCCCTTGGTCGTTTCATATATAATTTCATCCCGCTGTACATCATAGAAGTTTGCGATTTTTTTCTTTCAGAATGGCAATCTTAATTCATCTTTTCTTCTTGTGAAAAAAAAAACATCTTTTCTTCTTGTGAAAAAAAACAACATAAACATGTTGTTTTTTTTTGTTTTTCTTAATAATTCAAATGTATTGTTGTGTCCATTAATAATTTTATATGTAAATAGAAGTACATTAAATGTAATTATTTGTTTAAATGTCATTATTTGTAAGCTTTCTAACATCACTTTGATTCTTGTGATTAGATTTATACATTATATGTGGAGTGAAAAAACAAAGACAGCAAATATCCAAAATATAAAAAAAAGTTTCGAATACCATCGCGAGGATTAGTAATTTAAAATGAAACGAATTCTAAATGTAATATATCTATCCCCTTAATAATTATGTTTCCTTTAAATTTATAGGCCATGTTTCCTATAAATTCTCGAATTTGGTTTATACATTATAAATTAGTAATCCTCGACGACTGCGTTAAATTTTTTTTGGATATTGCTGCCTTTCACTTTTCCTCCTTATAATCACTAAGTTATAATCACTATGTAAAATTCATATTTTTATGTTAATGTTGAATTAATAAAAAATCCGTTAAATAAGTCTTAAAAATTATCATTGCTTTATCTGTGCCGTCCTATAACTATTTTTTTGTATTATTATCTTGCCATGTATTTACATGTGTCTTCCTATTGAATTACCATATAAAAATAAATAAAATATTCTATGCGTAAAAATCTAATTTTTGGAGTCATTTATTTTTGGAGATTTTTTGTTAAAATGTGGTTTATTCAGAAATTACCATCCGTATCGCCTGCGCGCCTGTGGTAAGGGTCCTCCATTGCAAGGGCCGCAATCTTCCTTTGAAGGGACAAAAATACCCTTTACTCCAGTATTTACCAGGGAATTGTAAAGAATTTTTAAGACATGTGTAATACCAAAGATTTTCTCCTATCAACTGGAATAAAAGATCGATAAATTCGTGCGAATAAATAGTATGCGGAGAAAAAAAAATCCATTTTAACATTTTTAACGGTTAAGCCTGTTCCGCTCCATTACTTTCTAAAGAAGCCACGTATCTTCCGGTTTGAAAAAGGGAACAGTATTTTTCTTTTCGTTGCCGAAGAAATACATTATCGAATTTACGTTAAATGCGAAATTTATTTCCCCATCCTGCTATGAAAATATGGGATTTCCTCCCTTATTCCCTCAAATATGGAGTCAAAGTGGTAGCGGTACAATATAGGAAAATTTTGGTAATATTATTTATAGCTGCAAACTCGATATATTTTTTATGGAATACACTTTCAAACTAATTTAATGAGTTGAAAATTTTCCATTTTTACGTTACTGAGGATTACGATGACCTGTTGATGTATTCGAAGATTTTACTCCACATTTCTCTATTGCCCAACGAATATCGATAGCGAGTAGCGTCTTTGGTCTGGTTTGATGGAATTATGAATTGGAAAATTGGCGAATAACCAAAAACAATATTGATAAGGATTTGCAATCGAATAATGGCCACAACATGGTACAACTATTATTTGGATCAAAGAAGCTGATACATACAATTACTCTTATTAGTTTTGAATAGATAATTCTCTTTCAAATGCGTATTACTCATGTCTAGGATGTCAGTATAATATTATAATGGGTCCGCGGTATTGGGAGACAAATCAAACTTTTATTGAATAAAAAAAGTTACTGGACACAAATTTAACTAGAGTAGATACTTTTTCATAATTCTCATTCATTTCGCACACTGTATTCTAGAATACTCGCCCGTATGTGAAATAATCCATTACTCCGTTTCTTGAAGCACTGATCCGATCACTCGAAATTATGCCGCATGCAGTAAGGTACTCTGGTACTTTAATTGCTGTTCGACAATATTGATTCGCCCGCTCGCTTCTGTTTCATTTTTTATGGTACTGTCTCACTCTTCAAAGCATACTATTTCATCGCATTCGCTGCTGCACAATATGAAGGATTCTAGACTTAAAGAAGCTTCTCGAACAATATCGCGTTTTCTATTAATTTCCAGTTTATTTTTAAATGTTCGTGTACTCGAAAATTTCGATTGTGTCCAGTTCTTTTCATTTAACTTATTTATATCATATTGTATCGAGATGGCAAGAAAAAATGAATTACGCGTTATCAAAATCTCTCTAAATTTTAATTTAAGAAAAAAACACTATCGAACACTTTGGAATCGTCTAAGACAAGCTCGTGAACACTGGAAAAGTCGAGCGACTACTGAAAGTGTGAAGAAAGTCGTCGAAACATTTAGAAAGCGGTGTCACATATAAAAGGCCTGGCGCGCGTACGGCGGAGCGAGTTTATTGTTTTGACGTTTGACATCCAGCGACACTACAGTGTGGCTAGCGAGGGCGGACAACGAACATAAATCAAACACCAGTACCAAACTGGTGTTTGAAAACAAGTGTCATCACTTCGTGCAATTTAGTGTGAATTCTCTGCGAACCTGTGTGTGAACATTCTAGCAAGCGATAATAAAGTGTTCCGTAGGCGAGTGATAAATTGCGAAATAGTGTGAATATCATATTAACCCATATCACATTACACGTCAAGTTTTATGAATTCATCTAAAGCTATATTTTGTCGAAACAGGACATGATGTATGATTCATTTTTTTGCCCGGGTGGTATTTCTTCCGCAAAACATCGTTTTCTTGTCACAGTTAATATAATTGACTATTCACTTTAATTGACTATTTTACGGTTTATATATTTGTTTTTACGGTTCGTAGATTCACGGGTAGATGATTTTTTTACGGTTTGTTTAAATGAATTTTTCGTTTTCATAGATCCGTCACTATATGAATTTATGAAAACGGAATGGGTATGACTGGTTAATAATACATATGGAAGCAGTAGAAGACAGGGGATAATAGAAGCATATTTTGGACCCCGACCATACTAGGACAAGGGGATGAAAATGATGATGATGATAATTATATAAACTCTACTATTGCATCTTGCATACGTGCATGCATGCGAACTATATAAACTAGGATAAGGGGATGAAAATGATGATGATAATTATTATAAACTCTACTATTGCATCATTCATTATCATGATCGCGGGACTATACAACAGTATAACTTTTTACTCTATTAACTCATTCAAGTACATAATTCTGTATGTAAAAAAGTCCGTTAGTAATGCTACAAGATGGCGCTGTTCTGACTCGCTAGAGTTCCAGAGTTGTTCTGGATTTCCATTGCATTTATGTCCACTTTTTTTAGGAAGAAATATATACAGTTTTCACATTAATATTATCAGGAAAGTCGATACGAGACTTGTGCAGTTGTATTAGTGTGACGCGGATGCACTCCATCTTCTGATAACAATATTTTCAGGGCGGCTGAATTTATTTATTGCATTGCGTTACCGGCTGCATTATTCATGGTGGATGCACTGCGATCCTGTCTAGTGAATCCGTCAGCACATTTCTTGAAGAAGAAATTTATTACGGATCCTGATTCCCATGCGGAAAATTGCAAATCATAGCAAGCATCCAGCGAAAGTAGGAATATTTCCGTTTCATTTTTTTGTTTATTCGGTTATCCATATTATATAGTTTTAAATATTATGCATATTATATATTATACAGTATATTATTTTACAGCACGTATTCGGTATTAAGTGTGGGATGTGGTCTAGCGCTTTAAACATTAATTAAGTAATTAAAAAAAAAACTGTTGTATAAACTCTTTATTATTATTTAAAAAATATTATTAAAAAAAAAATAGAGATGCGAATTCGGAATACGTGTCACAACAATATTCTTACTATTTTCAAACGAAGCTAAACGCTTGTGCTATTAAAATAGGACTAACTTGCTAGTCTGGAGTGAGGTTCGCACCCGCGACCTTTGGATCACGAGTCGAGTGTCCTTACCACAAGACCAACAAGTTGCTCTCTATAACTCTACACTTTATTACGAATCATTAAATTGATGACTATATTTGTTATCTCAGCCACAATGTATAAAATTGTACAGAGATGAACTGAACTCCATCTTTAGGCGAGGGATTATGTCACAGCGATTTCATTATGACATACATATTAAAATATAACATTTATTCTTGCATAGGGGAGAGTCCAGCAGTACAGTCATCCTAAGATTTATATAGAGTAAAATAAAAATTACTTAAATTATACGTTTTATATTTACTGATTTACGGAAAGAAAGTCATATGCTTTAAATGGAAATAATAAAATACCGATTTTTTTAGAAATATACAAGTTTATCAATAAAATTTGAAGATAATGAAAAATAGACATTTAAAAAGTAATCCTCTAGAATCGGCCAGTATAAAATGTAGTTTAAACAAGGCAATAATCTCAAACATATTGATAACATAATTCCAAAATATTGACACCAGCCTCATGGACCTAAATTTTCAATTTCCACATTGTATCGTGAGATTCAAGGCACAAAGGGCAAAATCGTCTCTTCTTGAACAATATGAGAGGGACTTTGGTTTATATTTTATGCTTTCTTGATTTTCTTTCTGACTTCTTTTCCTGAAAACAAACTTTTGCCTTTCTTGCTTACGTCCATACCTGACAGCAAACTTCTCTTCTCTTTGAGGATCTTTTTGTATGGTGAGCTTGTTAAGATTTCATTTTTTTCAGCTTTACGAGGTCGCGCAGTGTCTCTTTTTTTAAAGGCATCAGGAACCGGTGATATTTCTGATACGATTGCTTTGAAGTCATCAACCGATTGGTCGATAATAGTGGTATATCGAGATGAAATAGCAATATGAGATTCGGACGCAGAAGTGTCAGGGTGAGCCTCGAATTGTTGAAAAATGGCAATTTTAGGTTTGGCATGAGAAGAAGCACTTTGTGATCTATCTTGTTGAGGAGCCGAAGATGATTCTAGCTGTTGTGTAGGTAAATTTGTCAGTCCTGCCTGTCCAGAAGTTGAACCGTGAGTTCTTATCGTTGAGAAGATAGGAGCAACGGTTCTGAATTTGATTAATGAGTTTCTGTAACATTGGTCATATCCGAAGCAATAAAATCTGAATGACTGAAGACATTCTTATTCAAAGGGTGAATTCCAGTGCAACAAAAGCCATTTTCGGAAATATCCATGCGAAAAACTCTGTTAAATGCAGACAAAACAAACCTGCAATCTCATATTCACTGATTCTTATACCAGGTTTCGTTCTCATCCACAAGTCATATGCATCATTGTAAGCTAATTTAAAAGGCTTCATGAACGTGCGATCAAGTGGTTGAAGCTTATGAGTCGTACGAGGTGAGATGCTTATTATGTGAATATGATTTTTTCTGGCAAATTGGAAAGCGAGTTTAAGAAATTTCCGCCTGTTTAAGGGCATTAGCCTATTTGTCAAATCCTTAACATGTTCTGCCAAAACTCGTTCGTGTTTAGGTGATAATGTATTGTGGAAACGACTCATGATAGGTTTAATAGATATCTCTTTCTTGTTTTTAAAAGCACTAATTTAATGTCGTTCTAGGTACCTTATACCTGTCTTCGGCCTGACGCCCACTCATCTCCTTACTTAATACCGTTTCTACGGCTCTATGCATGTTGGCAGGATCCCAGGCGCCCTTCTTACTCTTCTTTTCATTTTTATTACCTGACATAATTTGTTTAGGTATATCTACAAAGAAAGTAAACCACTTAAATAAATTAATAAATTCAAACAGCGGCCGGTACTGGAGGATAATTTTGTGACCGTTACTACAGGAAACGGAAAAAATGTCATGTTCGATCAATGATAAAATATAACGCATAAAGAGTGATTTAAAACATGTTTTACAAGTAATTAATACATACCACGATTAATTTTTCTTGAAATTGCTGAATAATATCCACTGCTAACTTTACTTAGGTACCGTAGGTTCACCGCGCGCAAGCCGGTTGCGACAGGTTGCTGCCGCGTGGGGCATATACTTATCAGAGCGAACTACACAAAGGCGTGCGATGTGCGATGTGATGTGCACGTTTGCGACCTTCCATTTTTATTTTACAAATAAATTGTATTTTGTAGATCTACGGATTTGAATGTAGTCTCCGGCTAGTTGCGGCGTCTCCTCTAGCGCGCAAGCTTTACCTAGTAAGACCACACTCCATAATATTGAATTCGTACTTAAGATTTATTTCCTGCTAAAGCTGCAGGCGAGTGGTATTTGTAGTGAGAAACAAAACTAGAGTTGCGTTCGTACAATATATTGAAAACAGGTTACAAATAAGTGAATGGTAAATCAGATTGGTAAGGGACGCGCGAGTGAGAGTGTTGGTATCTAAGGTATTTTAAGGCTTCTGGTCCAGCTCTCAGGTCCGCCCGTGGTAGTAGCAAAAGAGAAGCGCGTTTCATGTTGCGTCTCGCTCCGGGCCTGCTTTCTCTGGTAGCAGGGTGTCCTGCGCGCGCCGGTCCGCCTTGCAGCTCGCGCCATAGATATCGCGCGGTACCGCTCGTCTCATATCCCGTAGATCTTTCTTTAAATTTAGTGCTGGAATATCCTTATTAAAATGTAATTGTTTTGTTTTGAGAAATATGAAAAAAAATATTTGGCTGGCCATTGGCACCTACCATTGGCGACAGTCGGTTGTAGACACCGATGGCTGCGCGGCGGTCACTACCAGCCATGAAGCAGCAACCATAGCCGACCACACTGTCAAGCAGCAAGCAAATAGTAATAGCCGCGTAGCGGTCATCAATAGCCATGCCCAAACAACAAGCGGGGCCTAGCTAGCATTTTTTAAATGTATGATATTGGAAAGTACAATATACGAGAAAATACAATTGTCTAGCATCTGTAAAGCGCCCTTGAAGCATTTTTCACGCAAAAACGGTGCCATATAAATCATCACAAACTTGAAAAATAACGATACGAATTTAAATGTACGAAATATGAGAATATTTAACGGTACTTTTATTAATTATTGATAAAAAGAAGTACAAAATACATTCCTCGGTTCGCTTTATTTATTTAAAAAAATATTTGTATTTATATTTGAGTAGAAAACCTCTGCAATTGGATGCAACAGTACCTACAATTTCACCATTCAACATGTTTAGAGAGCCAGAAGTTTCAGGATTCAATTAGGGTAGAGTTTTCTTCGAGATTTCTCTGGGAGATTCCACAACCGGATATCTTCAGATGGGATATTTTTCCATGTAGTGGTCTGCAAAATGAAAAGATTTACCCGCGTTGCAAACTGTGAAGTATTTTATTATTAGTATTGAAAGAATAATATTTTTCCATTTGTGAGGTTGGTTTCATTCTTTCCGTTTATCGCGGATATAAAAATCTGGACCTTTAGTAGAAATCCAACATTGAATTGCCAACTGAACGACAGCCGGGCTGGCCAGTCGGAGCGGTAGATAAAGCGAATAATCGAGCAAATTACCTCATTGGCGAAAATAATCGGCGGTAAATACTACGAGCGAGAATTGGATGGAATGTTCTAATGAATGTTATGTACGTGTTACCCAGCGATAATAAAGTGTTTATTTACGAGTGATTTATCACAAAAAAGTGTAAATAAAATAATACTGTTAAATTGAATTCTATTTAAGTGTTTTTGTACATAGAATAGTTTAGTAATTGTTAATTAGTAAGTCGCTAATTAATTTTAAGTGTTTTCGTTCACTCCTCCCTAGCCACGATACGTGACAATAAAAATGCATTTATTTCAGTGTTCTATATCATTATTTAAATATTCTAATAATATAATTGAAAATAATTTTATGTTTAGGTTTTTTATTGCCTTTGTGAAGAAAAAGTTTTTTTTAAAAATTTAATTTGTTATTAATATATTTGCCTGATTTTGGAATCGAGAGAAGCTGCTTTCACTCAAAGGTTTCCGAATGGTTTCAGATTCAGTGTACACGGACAATTGTTGCCTTCTCAGTTCGTCTTCTATGAAGAAATGATTATGATTGCGAATGTTTTTCAAGTTTCATCCATTTATTCCGAACCCGTGAGGATACATTGTCGAAGCGATATTATATCAGCATGATTTTGTACTATTGGGTGCTTCATCACTTTGGAGACCTTTTCATATCTGAATAATGGATATTCCAAGTTTTTTCAGATTATCATCGGTCTGGGGGTGGTAAATAGGGTAGAGTACGTTCAAAATGTGAAAGCAACTGCCATAAAGAGTATAATGGTCAAATTATATTCAGCATGCATAAGATGGTTATATTTATCTAATGTATCAAGAATAAATTACCACCACTATAAAGCATCGATATGTTCCCGTTCTGCGTATGCATCATTATATATTTTTTAAGTAATTTATTGTACGTGGGTTTAGAATAGTTGGTAGTAATAGTAGTAAGAAAACAATTATAAATAATTCATAGTTAATCGAACGCACAGGAACATTTGCGAAACAATAACTCGTGTATAAGTTGGTGAGCCTTTACTGCACACTTGAGCTTATTGTGACAGCCGGCGAGCGCCATAGATAAAGCAAAACACCGAGCGGGCGATCAGAGTGAATTATAAGAAGCAGTGATTAAGTACTTGAGTATCCATTTGAGTGCGGAATTTTCTTCGTGATCAATGCGATAGAAACAGCATATTAAAAAGTGTTCCAAAGAAAATTCTCGAGAGACGATTAATGCGAATTGCAAAATTGCGTAAAAGTAAAACGTTTGTGTCCAGTGACTTTTCGTAATTAATAAAATCTTAACTATGTGTAGTGCTTCGTCTCAGAATATCATAATATTCTGTCAGATAAATTTCTATTTTTTTTCCAGAATATATGTTTCATGTACCTACTTACTGAACGTGTCTGATTACAAAGTATGTGCGGGTACCACAATTTAACAAATTTTTACCATGCCAGCAACCAGACGAATAAGGCATTCAGGCAAAAGAACTGCAAACGAGTCATTTTACAATGATGATAAATGAATAGCCAGTATTGCACAGGAATATACGTTCAAAGAGAGTGAACCTCAAGTTAGTTAATCCCTGCTTTTTATTCTGATTGAAAGGCTGTTTGTTATCTGAATGTTAATTTAGAGCATCTCAACAAACTGTAACGCCTTCAAAATATATGTATCCTTTTCATCTTCAAGCTCAAAAAAATCACATCTAAAATTTTTGATGCGTTTTTGAAAATTGAAATCTTTAATCAACTCTATCTATCTAATCATTCCCTTCCACTCCCTTCAGCTGATAGTACTTCACTATCCATCCCCATATATAATAATGAATTGCAGTCACCACAAACCAGATTAAAGTAATTTAACCTTTTCCAAAACCCAGTTCAACCTTTCCCTATCCCATCCTTCTCCAACTCGTCTCCTTATCATGGAGATAGTTTTGTTACTGTAACATTGTATACCGGAAATATATTTCAGTTGTTCAACTAAATTGTGTGGTTGGTTGGAAGAAAGCGACAACTGGCAACAAACCCGCCATTATTTTGATATGAATATAAAAAGTGAAAAAAATAAATTGAAAGAGGCAAGGAAGAAGAAGTAAGTGAGATAATATTAAAATACCTTCAAATGTTGGGCGTCGACATAGACATATAATTCGAATATTTTAGGAGGTTAAGATATTCCGGTTTTAGTACTTTGGATCCACCGTAGACAAGATGATGGGGCTATAAAATTAGAATAAGTATTGTTGAAGCTGCATGAAACATTTAACTCTAAAGTAGCTCAGTAGGACGTTGAGTTCCTCGAGAACGTTTTATTCTTTCCTATTGAAAATGTAAAATTCTTAAGACGTTACCAGCTAGTATTTAGTTCAAGTGTCAGAGTGGGTAGAACCGTAATACACCTGTTTAAATAGATTAGGCTCAATTGCCGCGAAGTCAAAGAAGGTGTCTCAGAAGATATCTTATTTCGAATAAAAGGAGCTAAAAGCAATCCTGGTTCATACTTCATTTCCACCAGATTGCAGGAATTATGTATTCAAATGAAAATTGATATCTTTAAAAATTTATTGTATGTCTTTTATATTATATCTCTTCGATTTGTTATATTTTACTATGCGTATATTAGTTTCACCTATTTGCCTGTCTAGATGGAATCTTAAAATCGATATTTCATCCGCTTCCCAATGTCCAATCAAGCTGAAATTTTACGTGTTGCATTAGCAAAAATCAGAATTAAATATACATAATAAATTGGTATTGCGATTGTATGTATTATAACTGTTATAGTGTGATTGATATTTCATGGAAACGTTGATCAAATATTAATCAAAAATAGTTGGCATTTAAATTTTCGGGATTTTAGTTTCAAGTATACCAAATCTCACAATCAATCACAATCGTAATTAAAATAATGATAAACTGAATAAAAATTTGTAATTTGGTTAAAAAGTAATAAATAATTAAAGGATACATAATGATTAATATATAAGTACTAGGGAAACCAATCCCGGGATCCCCGCTCAGTTAAAAGTACTATTTAATTTCGAATTAGTACGTATAATATAAAATTTTGTATGAATAATTTTGGAGTACTGATTATTAATTATTTATACCGATTCAAAAACATTTCAGATCCACGAGCAATCGCTTAATTTCTATATGTGTTTCTTTTTATCTAGAATCTCGTGATAATATATATATATATAAAAAAGTCAAAATTAAATTTTTGGTAGTTGTCCGAGTTCACGTAGGGACCGTCAATATTTTGTTACAATCTTACTTAATATTTTTTTTAAATATTTTTGTTATATTAGTATTAGTGACAATCAGGCTTTCTGAGTTGCTCTGGTAAAATTTGATAGTAAATACTATGTTATATAAAATGTATTTAGTTTATATAAATAATTTCCCCCTGCAGGTTTGTATTTGTACGAAAACCAAGCATGCGCCTTGGCATAAAATCCGGCTTTCAAATCAGACACGACTATGTTTTTCAAGACGAACTAACAGTTAAACTTATGTTATAGTTGAGAAACATGTTTTCTAACTCAGATTATTACGTCTCTCGTCTTTTATCCATTTCAAAAGGTTTCCATCCGAGATTTTCCAGCTGCATTAACCCAATTAAAACTCCATTAACTTTCCGAATCATCCACTTGTTCCCAGAGAGTACAGTTGTCACCGCTTCTGCGAATCCATTAAAATCCGACTAAAATTTAAAAGCCCTCTAACGCATATGAAATTCTTAATTTTCACGAGTTAATGTGCCGTTCTGTTCGGGTAACTTCACAACATCCGTTCGCCGGCTCGTTTTTAATACCGACCATCTTTTTGCTCTGGGAACGGCTTCGCTGCAATAGAATTTAACGGTTATCTTTCGGAACCTCTGCCCTTGGAACCGGAGTGCTTTTGGGGAAAAACTCACTCAATTTTTGGGTAGGTTTTTGTAAATGGGGTTGATAATATCATGATCTTTTGGCGGCGGCAACAAGACTTAAGAAAGTAAACTTGATACTTGGAAATTTTGTCTAGTGTGTTATATGAAATTGTAAGCATAAATGTAATTTTGTCCCAGTATTTGGTCGTTCTTTCGAGGGTGTTTTAATTTTATTTGAACATTAATGAGTCTGAAAACTTTTTTGGTTTGTTTCTTATTTAATATTTTCAGTCATTATTATTAGTAGTATTACAGTTTATTAAAATATATTTTATTTTATTTTTTCTTTAATAACACTGTTAATCATGGTGTTAATTACATATCATATATTTGAATAAAAATATGAGAGTATTAACACTTACCCACCTTTAATAGAGAATTTAATTCTCGTATTCAGCAGTGGACGGCATTGTCGTATATATATATTGTTAATTATTTGACATTAGTAGCATTATATTAGGAATTGTGAAAAAGAACATAATGCAAGACAATTAAAATGTATCTAGAAACATTAGATTAACTTATAAACATTAATAAGGTATTTAAAAAATATTTTAAAGTATATATTGATTGATTTTAATAATAATTTTTTTCATAGTGTTATTGTGACTGATTTTTGTAGTAGATTTTACAATTTAGTTTTGAAATTTTGTATAATGTTTTTCCGTCTTCATTTCATTGGAAAGAGTATAAAAAAAGATTCTCCTTGATAGGTCTCCATTCAGGTAACAAAATATTTCCAGCTGATCTCGGTTTATTACTAATCAAAACATCCAAATATATTATTATTGAAGTACATTTTGTGAATTTGAAGAATCGAAAATTTTTGATAAATTTGTTTAATATTTAGGACGATAAAATTTTTGTTCCCGTGTTGGGAATATCGTTGTTGTTGGGAATATACATAGAAGGTTTCCTCGATATTCCTCAAAAGTGCTCTTGTTGGGAATATCAAAGATTTCCTCAAAATCAATTTGTAATGAAGTACCTATATAATCATTTGATAATAAATAATAAGTACTAAGTTTTTAAAAAAAATGAGATGAAGACACGGAATACGTATCGCTTCAATATTTTTACGATTTTAAACTAATCTAAACGCATGTTCTTAGAATATTGGACTAATTTGCTGGTGTCCTGGAATGGGGCTCAAATCACCATCCACTGGAGCACTAGACGACTGTCATAACTACTACACCAACAAACTACTTATTTCTTTATTTGAATTCTTTAAATCATCAAGAATGAAGAAATCAGAGCAAAAAGTCGAAATCAAAGTAAAAATCAAAACAAAACACAGTTAAGCTCCTTTCAAGAACGAAAAGTAATTTTCGAGATTTTTGACACGAAGAGCATAAAAATTCTTCATCAGTATTATTATTGTCCTATATTCTTATTGTGTAGTATGTATCTGATAGAAAAATCCTTAAAAGTAAAAGAAGTCTGCTATTAAATGTTTCATTTAATTATCTGAAAATAAAGGAAATACAGTGTTTACACTTGCTCCCGAAGGCAATTCGAATTCGAGATACAAATTTGAAGTCGATTTCTAAAGCATTTTTTTCGCGGATTATAAACGGTACTGGTATAATAAGCATATTCGGACTTCAGTTCAACAATTTTTCAAGGCCGATGCTTACAAACCTCATATTTAAGGTAGTCCCAGAAAATATATCATATGTAGTAGCAAAAATAGAAAAGCTCTCTTTGACGCAATCACAGATACGATGTATTACAATAGCGAATGTACGATACACATTCGCTCAAACCATTACAGTAACTGAAAACATAAAACCTCAAAACATTTCTGAGGAATGTGCATATTTTTTGTCCTGTAAATTTATCAACATATTCGCGAGATATTTATTAAATTTTGCTAACAGTATTACCAACATATTGAATTAAAACCGGAGCAGAGCCAATTGATAAATTGATTATAAACCTTGCATCAGGTTTACCGCTATATGAAAAAACATACGAGGTTGTTGACAGCATAGCTTAGTATTTAATGGCAGAGCTTCGATAAAATATGGGCGAAATTGCATTACGTGTAAACGAGCGTAGCAGCTAGATTGAATCCAATTAATGAAAGCACACCTATACTGATGGCAAGTTAGAACCAGGGAAATTTCTCGTCTATATCTTTATTATCTTATGCTTACTTTTACTTACTCTCATTTTACATTATAAGGTAATTAGTACAACATCAAATTACTGTAATAGGTTTTGTAACCGTTGAAATAAATAAATAAATAAACTACGCTAAAACGGCCCTCTCTCTGTTATTCAACAAAATAATCATCATCTTCGTCTTCTTACCATCAGAGGCTCAACAAGGCGCTTCCATATTTCCCTGTTTTCCACCGTATCTCTTTCACCAGTTATATTTATAGTTTCGTTAAAGCGCATGACATAGCAGTGGTAAAATAAGAAGTATGTGGTGCAATAAAATTAAATATATTTTATTGTATAACTTATCGCTACCACAAGAAAGTTATAAAAAAAATCAAAATTGTACTGTAACATCTCAAAACTGCAAGATCAATCATGGTAAAACAAAACAAGAATCGCGACTGATCTGAAACAGACTAAAACTATGTAAGAATTTACCACTACAGACAAGACATCTAAATTTTCAGAGATTTAAAAAAGATGTGGCATATATACGTAAAAGTACACAGACATTTTTAAAAATAACTGTTATCTATTTTTCCCTTCTTCCATTTTTTTAAATATATGTTTTTTAATGAATTTATGAATTTTTATACATCCATGAAAAAATGTAATATTAAGAGATTTCTTGTTGATCTTATATCTTTTTCTAAAATAAAATCAATGTGTTTACATGCTTGACATTTACCTACAAATTTGCCTTCATTCTAGAAGACTAGCTAGTTAGAACTATTTTCAAATCGCAAAAGTTAAGCTTAGTATGTATATAGTAAGTAAATTGACATGAATATGTACTCTTCTTTTAAAATGTTGAAACAATATATATTCATATTATTGTTATTAGCGTTTTCACTAGGTATGAAATGTTTTTAATGATTAATATATAAAAATGTGTATTGAATGGTTTTAAAAACGTTACAAAATAATTTTTTGATTTTGGGTTTATATTTAGACATTAATTGAAATGAATTTATTACAAGACGACTTTGTTACGTTCTGATCGATTGCGCAGTTGACATGTGAAATATTTCAGGGAATTTCCGCTGGAGGCTGCTGGGATTTCTATGAATTTAGAAAAAATAAATTTAATAAAGAAAAAATAAGGAAATGAAAATGTAACTCTATCACAACATGCTCATCTGCGATATAAAAAATACATACAATTTTGTGAATCCAATTTGGGTTTAATAAATTGCAGCACAATATTCCATGAATTATGTTGCCTCTGTTTTTCTGAAAAAGTGGAGTTCAAATTGTATTGTAAAACTATTCGCCCGTGCCATGATTCCAGAATCTCTAAGCACGAACAACTCTTTTTAATTCAAACATCTCGTGACAATGATATCAATAGGCGAAAGGAACAACCAAATAATTTTAAAAAATGCAGGTTTTTGGGAGAGCTAAAACAAAATTTGAGAATTTCGTTTGTTTACTCTCTTAAAACCTACATTATTTTTATCCAATGTTTGTACCAGTAGTTTTTATTTTTGCACAAGAACGTTGAACAAAGTTGACTAATGTCATAGTTTCTTACCAAAATTTTCAAATAAATGATGATGTTATTTGTCTTTTTTTTTTAAATAAAAAAAATTATCGCAGTCTATTTTATTTTCTTACTCATCTAATTTTTTATTGCTAGATATATATCTGAAAAACAACTCTGCATACTTAACTCAAAACTCGATTTTATTGACTCATTTGGTTGTTCCTTTTCCCCACAGATACATGAATTGCAATTGTAAAGTAAAAACTATCTTTGTAAGAAAAGCGGACAATTTTTAAAATTAAATTCTTCATTTGAAATCGTCCGCGCTTACTTTTTTAACGCATTTCTTAAAGAAAATAACGGATTATCAAAACTAAAGTAATTTTCCTTTGCAAGCAACCGTGTTCGATTTCGCGTGCAGACCAAGAAAATAAAAAAATATAAATATTTCCCTGACCCGTTTCACAAGCGTTCCAAGTATTTTTCAAACAAACATTCGCAACATTCTCGAAATTAAACCTTTTGCACAGTCCATGAAAAGAGTTGACGGAATAACTGGACTTTGGTACATTATCCGATAAAAACATTTTTATTTACCGAGAAGAAGCGTACGGGCTTACTTTGTTGTATTGTGTATCTAGATGCGGGGCTTATCCTTTTCGTTACGATGACAACGATATTCCGGTGTAGGGGGTAACTGAATGACCCCATGAAACATAGTAGTAAATAGATAGTTTTAAATGCAGAATGATATTTTATTTTAATGTTTTTAAATAGTTTTTCAGTATAAATTTATTAAATTAAAATTTTATTAAGCGAATTTAATACTGTAGTGTAGTAGATAGAATAAATTTTGGTAAAGAAGAAATACTAAATTTTTTTAGTTATGTGGAACGCATGAGCGAGGATGTTCAAGAAAATACCTAAAATCAATAACTTAATTTTAATTAATTTGATTTTAGTTTATTTAAGTATACGGGAAGCAATAGACCTCATCTGTGAAAGCTATTCAGCATTTTACAGCGCGAAACTTTAATACTGAAAGAATTTTTTCTTAACCTACTATTGTTGCACTTTAATTTCAAGTAAATATGTAATTGGTTTAATTTTTTTATATTATTGTTTAATAATATAGAAAAATTATTCGTTTTTGTTTGTTTTTTTGTTTGTTTCCCAAATAAAATTAATAAAATTAAATCACAATATAAATCAGATCGTACGTGTTTGATCTGTCAAAATTGATCTGTTTTAATTAATGTGCCAAATTTAATATGGTCATTATTGTGTCTAGGTTGAATTATTTTTTTAAAGTAAACTTTTTCCTATAAGTGTAGAATATTATAAAATTTGAGAGCAAATAATATATAAAGAAGCGCTGATAGCGTACAAGGTTGATTAAGTTAGTTGATAGATTGAAAAACACCATTTTGGTGGGGTGATGGAAGAATTTCCATCCTATCACTGAATCATCAGGTATTTATGAAAAGTCATCATGTTCATGAAATGTGCACAGAGCAATACCGCTCGTTTTTAGTCTCTGGTTGCTCCGCTCACGCATTAAGGTTCATGACCAATCTAGACTCTGGCCCATGATCATCAAAACAGAAAACAGTTGTTACTCTCGGTAGTGATGGTCAAACCGTTAGTTTAACCGGTTACACACGGTAAATTTATTTGAGATTTGCATCTGATTGTATCGATGATTGGTATCTTAGATATAACTTCTCTCTAGTTGCCCGTCGAATGGCGACAAATCAGTTGCCAATCATTGACATACTCAGATACAAATTTCAAATAATTGTGACTGTGTCAACGGTTAGAATACCATAATTAGCTCTCGATATTTGTTTCTAGGTAAGTGCATTGACGTGAGTGACAAAATTCAACATGACTCAGCATATAGATTTTCCTAAAGTACTATAGGGTAGCTATGTTATAGAAGTGGAAAGGTTAATGCTAAATTGGTACCGTTAGATTTTATAGCCAATCTAACTGTTTCGAGTTTCATCAGCATTACGAAACATTGTCACTTAATTAACGACAGCGTCTCAGCAATGACGTTATCGTAAATTATTTTTATTTCTTTGTACATTTTCTCACGGCGCTGCTTCCGTGTGTTTATGACGGAAAAGTCATTTGAAATGTATTGTGTCGAACAAAATATCGAAATAGGGAGGTTTCGTTTTTGTAAGGATCAAATGTAACGATTTTCCGGCTATAAAGAAGGTTACTTCTGTATATTCTTCTTTTGTCGTAGTCTCATGGGGCTTGGAAGTTCGCCGTCACAAAATACTGTCATACGTCTCTTGGCATCACCTTTGTGCTACAGATTGCTGGATGCTTCCCAACCTTTTACAGGTATGTCTTGATATTATCCGTTCACCTCAGCCTTGATTTCCCCCTCGGTCCCGATCCTGTTGGTCTTTATGAGAGTTTTGTGCACGAGGTTCATTGACTCTCGCTAATACACTTTACTCGGGATATAAAAATATCTACATAGAATCGGAAAAACCTCAACATAGAAATGTATGTATTTTGAGCAGATTGATGATAATGATGACGCCGACTACTTTGCTTACGTGCAATACGGTGGACACAGGACTCCATGGTGGACCTAATGCTGAGAAATTCGGGATAAGTGGGATGGGATAGGAGACTTCATGTAAGCATTAATATCTCAAAAAGAGGGGGATACAACGTAACTGTAACATGCAGCCGCAACACAAAAACAATAGAAGATACCACAAAAATTTGAAAAAGAGATGAATAGACAAATTTGAGACCCCGGGTAGAGCGTGAGGTAGGAACCAAGTCGTAAAAGAAGAGAAGAGTTTAGTCGGTAAAAGAAAAGGCTTTAACATTTAGAATATATCTGCCATAAAAATAAATCAAAAAAAAATTCCCGAAATTCTCCGGTTTGGTTATCTTATAGTAACTTTAAATCACATATTTTTTAAGACCTGTAATGTGCAAGGTGTTAACGTAAGTAGTGCCTGTGTTAAAAGCCTCAACAACCGTAGAGCATGCATGAGAATATGTATGAATGTAGTAGAACTAAAAGTGGTGTGCCAAGATTATGAGTATGGCGTTCTATCCTCCCTGCCTACCTTTGCGGGGAAACGGCGTGATGCTTGGTTAGTTAGTGTGCGTTTTTCAAATTTTAAAATGCGTGCCAAAAATAAAACAAATTGGTAAACGTTATACTCTATTCGAAAGAAAAGTTTCTACTCTACAAGATATTGTGTGCTTTCTCGTTAAATTTATTGTTTTTATTTCATTACAGGATTCCGAATTTGAATGTTTAGTAGACAAAATTGAGCACTTTCGACACCTCCTTAAATGGTTGGAAGAATTTTTCGAGTCAAGATCGAATGAGTTCCATCGCAGAGCAATCGAGAAACTTGTAGAACGATAGCAACAAGTTGTAAATAATATAAAATAATACATTTTTGACTAAATTGTCGTTATTTTTTTGTTTGGTAATCTTCTTATCCACTTCATTTGGAAAAAAAACGGACACATTTAATGTTTATATCCAATATATTCATACGTTATGTGGATACCAAATTCACATCCATATATAAAGATCCGCATTATATAATGTAATATTAAAATACTGTAACAAAAGCTATCAATATATTTATTTCAAACGATTTTGCACGACCACAATCACTTATTCGAAAATTCAAATAGTGTCCTTATATGTTCCGGCAGATTAAATTATAAGTTAAAAAAAAAGTTGAATTATAAAATTAAACGTACCTAGTACCTGCCTACATAAAGTACAATGCTAAGAAACCATTTTCTAATGAACGGAATCTTAACATATCAAAATTAAATGTAATTTAAATTAAAAATGAGTGTTCTAAACGCAACAACCGAAATGTGCATAACTTTAAATATAAGTATAACCTAAAATTCCGAAAAACACATTGTAATGAAAAAATTTACGGAGATTTAACAAATAAATATTCTTATCTTAAATAAATAATCCAAATTTAATAATGATTTGCTTGTGATGAATTACAGTTTGATGATGAAAAACTCTTTATGGCTTTAAGTAGAATTCCTGAGAATTTAATCGTTAAACGCTGTAAATATGCGTCGAAGAAACGGGATATCATTTCCAACACTTTTTGTTCATAATTCAAAGCTATGAAAGTTTAATTGAGAACACCCGGTTTATTTTAATATTCGAATGTAATTCATTTCAGTAGAAATAATTATTTAATTCGTTGTGGGTTTGTTTAAATAATTGGGTCTTATCAGGCAATCTGTCATTTCTAATTTATTTTT
The DNA here is from genome assembly GCA_016648135.1 of Agrypnia vestita. NCBI lineage: Eukaryota > Metazoa > Arthropoda > Insecta > Trichoptera > Phryganeidae > Agrypnia > Agrypnia vestita. Next base: position 11,667 of record JADDOH010002479.1, on the reverse strand, counting down.
GTCGTAATAATATTTATGGAATGCTTAATTGAGACGAAAATATTGCGTACCAGATACGACTTTCCAGAGACAATTCAAATATTGTTGGGTCTATACGTATTTGTCTGGTGCTTCGACTGGATTCATACTCAGTGGCTATATTATATTTCACCAGCCCATAAAAATTGATTTGATTAAATTAAATTGATTTTAAACTCAAATTAATACTATTACTTATGGATTAAGCTCGTTATCTCTACGTGAGTTCAATAATATTTTTATATTTTTCCACTACGTAAGTTTCGAGAGAAACAGAATCTATTATCGGAATCATCTGTAGGTGATATAATAAATGGATGCGATAACGTGTTATAACAAAATGAGTTTCTATGATATATATACTTGACAGAGTACGGGTATTATCCTTGGCTTTGCCCAATCGAGATTCACTAGGGTACCTACTAGTATAGAGACTAGAAGGAATGTGTATTTGATTACTTTTTTTAACCGATTGTTATGCGGTATCAACGATATCCCCTAAATTATGCGGATCATTTGTTTGTATATTCTCGATAATTACCTTAGACAGAGACAGCATAGATTCCAATATACAGGACCAATCTGCCGATTGTTATGCCTGGAAGAGCTACCGCTAAGCCGAACAATATCACTTTGGACATTGAACTGTTCCATACCTCTGAGAGGATTTTTCGAAGCAGAATTCTCCTACATCTCTGATAAGAATTTTTACTAACGTACATTAATTAAATGTTATAACATGTACGATTTGAATATAAGTGTGTCATCTACATGATATTTTTTTAAATAAATTAAATTTAAATTTAAATTTGAATTGTTCTAATCAATAGAATTTGAAAGTAGCCAATTTATTTTAGATAACGTTGTGTATAACGCAATAAGTTATCTTTGTGAAGAGTTAATATGAATCTATAACAATTTGTTAGTATTAAAATGTTTTTTTTATATCGTTATATAATGTCATAATATTCACATTTTGACATCGACATTACCGATATGAAACCGGTATTCAATTCAAAGTTTTACCCATTACCAGTAATTCCATTTTCCCGTAAATTTGCATGCTCTGTATTATATATACCGATGTAATATATACTCACAAATTATAAAACGCTGTAAAGTAATAAAAATTTTGGCCCAGGAAACTTAAGGAAAAAATAAGCCTGCCAAAGTTTTATTTTTCTTTTGACTGAAAATATATACAAGAGGGGTAGAATTCTTATAAAAAGTTTCTTTGTAATGTGTAACACTCCCAAAAAATGTTGAAGAAGTTTTATAATGATTAGCTAATGTTTTAATAAAAATACGTTTTAACATTGAACACTAAATATGTTAACTTTAGATTATGAATCTATTTTTAATAAAATTAAAGACTATTTTTAATGAAATTTCTCCCTTGATATAGAATAAAAGCTTTATTTCCTCATAGGTATGTGCGGCATCTTGCGCACCCTCATCAATAATTAATACGTTTAAAAATTAAATGAGAATCAAATTGCAATTTAATTTTTGAACGAAGCATACTCTTGATATATTTTGATTATATAATTCAGTTAAATACCTGTGCAATCCAATACTATTACTATTGAAGTGAAAAAATAACTAAACTGCTTTTTACTCCAATTTACTAGAATGGTAAAAAATGCATCAATAACGACTGCTATAACAAAAATATATTTTTTCTGAAGGGGCCAAATTACTAACTATATATTTTTGGTGTAGGTTTTTACCTATATGTGTATAAGTTTTAACTTTTCGTAATAACTAATTTTTATTTTTATATCATATTTAAAATTAACGCTGATATGTTGTTGTGGAATTCCATTGTAATGATTGAAAGCGCCCCTGAGGTGAGTATTCGCGAAAACGGTTCGCTATATAAGTTATCCAATTATTATTATTATTATTATAAATCAGATATTTCCAGAACCAATTAGATATTTCCAGAAGATTAAATTCAGTGGCAGGTCCTAAAGCGTGAAAATCTTTATTTTGAGTTAAATCGAATAGTAGGTATTTACATCACAAGCTAAATTAAAAAGAAGTTTGAAAATATATATTTAAAAAAAATCGTTCGATTCCGGAATGTTTTTTGGTGAAGGCATTTCAAAAATGTGTTGTGTAACCTTACACTTCAACGTGTGCAATTCGAGAAAAAGACAGAAGTTATATGAACTTCACGCTAAACTGTAGTGCGGCAAAACGGTTGACATCAGTGAAGCGTTTTGGCACAGTATCGGCTATTTACACTACACGCATTATTATTTAAAATAAATGTAAATTTAGCATATTAATTGATAATTAAACCACTTTTATATCTTTCTGAATTTAAAACTAATTTTATACAATGTATTTACTATAATATATACTATACTAATTCCGAAATTTCTCTATCATATTAATATAATAAAATATACTGTTCGCTTTTAATCTAAATGTATTTTTTCAATTGATTCAGCAACGTTGTAGATTGACATTTAAAAAAAAAATTGAATTTATTATTTATATATATCTACTTCTTTTATTTGATTAATTTGTTTCAAATGGAAATGTTTCAGAAAAACCTTTCCAACAATTTTTTTATACAACACCCTGACTATGGAAAGGTTTTTCTCAAACATGTTGGTGTAATTAATAAAATAAAATAAGTAGATATATACAAATAATGCAATCAATATTTTTTATAAAATGTATTCTCTTCACCTACTAGTTCAGCCGATGAAGAGCATCGTCAGAGAGACAGTCATTATATTATTAAGATTTTAATTTCATTCCGTATCCATAAAATAATTAATCAAATGTATGTGCTATTATATATAATATTATAATAACAAAATATACTAGCAACAGATATTTCAGTGCCGTAAGCAATGTGATTTAACATATGTTATGTAAATGCGCTTTAAGATAAAGTTGTTACAAAAATAAGTTAGTGTGTACTTAAATGCGATGTAAAAACCAGGAGTGAATCAAAAATCTTTGAACTGACTCCGCCAATCTATTTTCATCGGAAAGGATTGTTTTAGAAACACATTTAATAGTTTATCTTAATAGAGCAATATTTCCGCCGCGGCGGACGTTGTGCGACAAAATAAATTTGTAATACCGATTTGATCGAGTGATCGAGGACTCGTACCGGCTGTTAAATCCGCCGAAGGAATAAAAGAAGGGAAAAATATGATTGGAAAGATAAACATTTTGTTGGACACCGGGCGGGTAATCCGCCGGGGATAAGGAGGACAATCGTGACAAAGTAAAATAAAACTCGGCCAGACGCCCATCCGGAGACGCACTTGGATTTGTTCATGTAACATATACAATATGAAGCATCATTGAAGCGAAATTAAATACAATATAAAAAAGTAACCCATAAAAACCAAGTTTTTATATACTCCCTTTCTTTGTAAAATATAATAACAATTAAAGACGAATTAAAACATAACATAACACTAAATTTACAGTAATTTAATATATTTCTAAAATGTCAGAAGTTTTGAGCTTAGATAAGACACTTCATGCTTTGTGTAGTGAAGTACCTATTAGTTATACCGACGGAGTAATTCAGATTTAGAAAATATTCCGCGACGTTATCGGGCCGCCGTTGCTAGAAATCAAACTTTTCTAATGATGGAATCATTAGAAAAGTTTGAAAAAACCAATAAAATTTCTAAAAATCCAAAATTATACTATAATTATTAATTTTTTTTTAAATTTGATAGATCTTTTTGATCGTCGCCACGAGTCTACTTGATAAGTTTCAGCTCGATTGGATCACGGGAAAAGGGTCAAAAATCGATCCAAAGTTTTTTTTGACGGCAAGCCGGCAAGCAAGCAAGCAGACGCTACGAGAATAAAGGGAGTAAAAAATTAACTTACTTTTCACCACTTTTCTATTGAAAAATATGACTGACGTAGGGGCCATGGGCTTTGGAGTTTATTTTTATTAATTATATTAATAATGTCACCAAAAAATTATTTTGTTGTTTTTTAAGAAGAAATTAAATACAGTCGATTCCCTTTAATCGGGACGTATTGGGCCTAGAATGTTTTGTCCCGATTAAGCGGTCTAAATATTCTATAGTACACCTAAATTACATTAAAATGTTATAGAAAAATAATATACACATGAAAAATAAAATGAAATATCTATGCCGAATAGGAATCATAGCAGTCTGAAAAGAGTGACTCCGAGCGGTGCACCACGTCGGCGCCACCCTCCGCATGGAATTTTGCCATTAAAAAATTAGATAATTTAATATTTTGCCCTTCTTCATTTTGTTTTTCATGCGAAATATTACAATACTGTAAAGATGATAATGAATTTGCCCTAATCAAACTAAAAGTGGCCCTGATAAGGGCATTTTGGTTTTGTATCCGTCCACTGCTCGTCGCTGGGACTGGAGTTGGCGGCCCTGGAAAAGGCCTGCTGGTGTTATTTTATTAATAATTATCGAGGAAGTGGAGTGGTGTTCGGACGTTTATATTCAATAAATCCAGTAGGTCTGAAACACGCTCATCTATCGCTCTCTTTTTCTTCACGTTTTGGCTTCAATACATAGACAAACAAGAAAGAAGCATCCAGATATAAACGTGTTCTTCGCGTTTTTTTAATGTTATTTTCCCGGTATCTTGTGTTTCTGTGAAAAAAAATTAACATAATATTCGATTTTGCTTTTGCACAGATAAGCTACTATGGCGTTTTCTTTTATCATGCAGTTTTTTCTTAATTTTTGGCTTTCAATAATGGAGTGTCAAATTAAGGAAAACGAACACATTCAACACATACTTCTTTTCATCTTTATTTTTCATGGTTTCAAAAGCTCAAGCGAGAAATTTTGCAGCATTCACCCTACACCTCGCTCTTTAGATTATCGCCTTTTTTCGATCGTTCTCCAATAAAATGTGCGGCGTTACGTTTAGCAACGACGACGATTTCAGAAACTATCTCGATAAGTATTTCGATACCAGACCCACTGATTTTTAAAGGAAAAATCGAAAAAGTCCAGAAAATTAATGAATAATACGTCATTAAGACAAATGTAGTAATTTTTGTTAAAATTTTGATTTTACGAAAAATAATTCAATAAAACCACGAAGCTTAAGAGGATCCAATAACATACATTTATGTAGGTGCAACAAAATATACAGAGGGTCTCATAGCTTGCAGAAAATTCTTAAATGTATTCTTCTTCATTCAATTTTGAATCGATTCTTTTCTCTTGTCAAAAATTCCAAGAAACTACCAATGGGAAATTACTCGAGAAATATCCTAATTAATGTGGTAGTGTCTCAAATAAGCAACGTTAATTGCTTGATTCGCTTGAAAATTCTCAGAAATTGGAACCGATTATGTTTTTGAAGGTTGGACATAATTATTAATTTTAATTAATTAAAAACTTTCTATAAACCACTTGGAATACACAAAGATCTTAGTTAATTAAAATTAGTAAATAGAAAAAATTGGGATTCTAATCGGTAAAAATTAACCGCATAGAATATTTAGTAATTATATTAATTTTCTGGTAATTTTTGTTTTCTTTTCTGATGTTCAATTAATATAAATAAATTTGTTATATTTTGTACAATAATAAATTATTGGCCAGCAAACACAAGCAGTCAGATTTGGGATTAAAATTAAATTTTGTCAATATTAAAAATCTTACGTCATAATACCTTCGGGGATAAAAAATCTCCGTTGATATCCTTACATAAGTGATGGTATTACAGATATAAAATACACGGATACAAAAAAGCAAAAAATACCTTTCCATGTAACGCTTTTGTAGAATCCTTTTTTCGACTTAAGTTCTTAAGTCTATCGAGTCCGAGAAATATTCGACAATGGACTTGTGCTGAAGATGTGGAGGAGTATTTGGTCGCCGAAATTCTATGAGAATCCGGCTTCCAGAAGCAAGCAGCTTGTATATAATACTTTTACGTTCAACAATACTGTTTCTCACATTTTTTGCAATCATTCTAGGCAACACCAACAGAGGGGAACTTTGGCTACCGTTGTATTTTCTGAAGATACCTACATTATTACATTAAAGGAATATCAGTAGAATGTGTATATAAAGCCATACATACATAACATTCGGCAGATAATACAATGATCGAAATAGTACAATGGAGTTTATTATTCAAGGTTATCGAGGTCTTGTATCTGACTGCACTGATGTGGAATGGTTCAATAATACCTGTGAGCCCTGCTCCAAGCCATCTCGGTGTTATTAAGGAATAAATCAATCGCAATGAAAATTCCGATAAATATAATACGTGTGCGGTCGTAGGACTCTCATCAGGAACGAAGTTCCTTACGCCTTTTTTTCAATGCCGTATGTAATTTCATATGGAGATCTAGATTGTTTATATTCGTATATTTTAGTATTTTTTTGTCGCGATTTGAAGTTGTCGCACTTTTTGGCGCTGAGCATATGATTTCACTATTGTCTCTCAATAATGTACAAAATAGGTAAATAGTTAACATTTGAATCACGTTAAACGTATATAAACAGTAGATACTTTAATTTACTTTAATAAATCTCTCTAAATACACAATTTTATTAGCTAACTTTTCTAAGTTTGTATTACACATACTTGTTTCAGTTTCCATTTTTCGAATATTCATTGTAAAATTGCAATAATGAGACGATGTAACTCACGTATGATTTAAAACAAGAACAGCTGTCGCGCACGATACTCGTCTACTCGAATCTCGATACTTGCACGCACACACACACTCGTATGTAATAGAAAGGCAGAGAGAGAGGGGGAGATAGTCGCAAGGAGGAAGTACAACGCTTTTTACTTACGTGACGATTTCTACCAGTCAACTCCTACTGTAAGCTACGTTAAGGAACTTAGTTCCAAAAACAACTTAAATCAACTATTTTTATTTCGAATGCCTGTCTGTCTGTCTGTAATACGCTGAAATAACAACAACAACACTGATGATGGCTAGCCGCTATGAGGGCCGGGCGCTCGAGTGTGACACGTCAGCGTGCTGGCTAAGGTGAAGACAGACAGACAAAGAAATTACTATATTTAGAAAATTTTCCATATCTTGTATTGTTATATGTTTTGGTGCAGAACTCATTTTTATATTGATTTTTCAAGAAGATTTTTATTTAATTCTATTTACTGAGCCCAGGTATTCTATTAGAATTTATATGATTTGTTTTTTGATTTTATTGGCTTTTAATGGCTTCAATTGGCAACGATCACTCAAAATAATCAAATATATTAATGAAACGTAATAAGGTCAATTTGATTAATTTGATTCGATATACTGTTAAGCTAAATCAACATCATTATTGTGTTACAATCCATCCATATTATATTTGTATCTTTATTCCTGAATCATCCATATTATATTTGTATCTTTATTCCTGAATTAGCAAACATATATTTAAAAAGTCTTGAGCTCTTTTTGTGAGCCTCACAAATTTTCTTTAAAAAAAATGTCCATTGCGCGATTATTCTTCGTGGTCAGTACCTACACAATAAGCATTACATATTATATCTAATAAGCGTTTTATATATTAAAATTTAGGGGATTCGGGACCTTAAACCGGTTTGAATAAAATTTTATTTTCTATTCTGTCACGTGGTCGTGGGTACTGAAAATGATCAAACGCAAACTGAGGCAAATTAAAAAACTAGAAATTAATTAGCGATTTATTTATTAATGATTAATCAATTATTCAATGAAAAAAGTCACTTAACAAGAATGAAATTTAACGCTATTCTTTAATCTACACTATTTCGCAATATATCACTCATATATGAACTCGTTATTATATAGCTGGGTAAGACGTATTTATCGCTTGTAGAAAATTCAATTCTCGCACATAGAAGTCGCACTAGTTTATTTCGCCTCTTAGGTACTCCGCTCGATTATTTCGCTTTGTTTATCGGTTCGATTATCTCACAACGGCAGTCGCCTCGCGGCCGACTTCACAACGATTGAGCTGTCAAAATACGATGACTCGCGCGTATGATGAGTAGTCCCAGTATTTATATTCAAATGCTGGTATTTTCGAACTTGTTGGATTATTCTAGTGTTTTGGAGAAGGTTCTCGTCACCTCTAGGCTGTTGTGGTAGTTTTTAAACGTTTCTAGACGTTTCCCGAAATTGTAGACCATTCGAGATCCTGCGATAGTACAAGGGATTCGAGCAGTGTACTATTCCTTTTTCTTCCCATTCCGTGACAATACTTTTATACAAATATTCTGGCGATGCTTCATCAGATATTGTTTATAAATAAATAAATAAAATAAATATATATATATATTATATATATATATATATATATATATATATTATAGATATATAATTTTTTTTTTTTAAAATAATTAATTTTATTTTGATAAAATACACGGCAATAGAGTTTTTTTAAAATAAACATTACAAATGTAAAGTAAAAAGAATGAAAATATTGGTTTACAAAATATAAAAAACAATAACACAGCGCACAAGTAAACAGTTCATAGAAAAATATTTAATTAATAATAATAATAAAAAATAATAAAAATATTAAATATGATGTTATGCAAAAGTATATAAATATTACATCTGCTAGATACTTCAGTACATTTTGCTCAACATTTTGCCAAAATGATGTTTGGTCGATTGGAGAATAGCACCATCAAAGTAATACTGTCATTTATAAATAGGTATCAAAGCGACACCTTTTTGTTTTGCTTTTTCAGCAAATAATGAATTACCTTATCTAACTATCGGAAAGGCACTCATTTTTAGTTACTGAATATGAGCACGCACAGACCGTTACTATTTGAAATGGCAACCATGGCTGTCTACAGTTAATTTTTTCGGATTAAACGAATACATCCACGAAGTTATCTCGGTTTTGTCAAATTAATTTGAATAAAAAAACCGTCGAAATTCTATTAAACTATTATTTTAAAATTATTTAAATAAAACGTACGAAAAAAATATATTTCTCCAAATAAATATAGTGTAATTTAATGGACCATATTAACGGAATAGGACAGATAATTGAGATGAATCTTAGTACTATATACATATAATGAAATTGTGTCCTGGAGATAAATTAAGAGAAAGATAACTAACTAACTAACTAACCATCACGCCGTTTCCCTGCAGGGGTAGGCAGAGAGGATTGAACGCCACACTCTTCTATCCTGGCACACCACTTTTGCTTCGACCACATTCATACATCTTCTCATACACGTTCTACGATTGTTGCGGCTTTTAACAGGGCCATCCTCAAATACTTGTAGTACCTGATCGTGCCAGGTCTTTCGCGGACGCCCTCTATTCCTGTTGCCTTCAACATTCGCCTCATATATTTTCTTAACCATCCTTTCCTCGTTCATACGTTCCACATGACCAAACCATCTCAGCACTCCTTTCTTTATTCTATCTACCACACTACAGCCACTAAGAGAAAGATGATTGGTAGAAAACAGTGGCGTACAGTAGGCATAAGTTTTGGTTATGGTGTTTTATTAAATCCGGAACTGGTTTAACTTTCATAATACGTTTCTTTTCACAATGCGACAAACGAGAAAATAATATTCAATTTTAATTTTTATGATGTCAACCATAATATGCATATAAAATATTAAAAAACTGACGTTTAACGAACATTCCTTAAAAATTACCACAAAATAATTTATATGAACAGAAACAAATATATGATCGAGCGTTATTAATGAATTAGCTGTATGTAACCCGTCAAAAATGATGATATTTTTACATGTCAGTAAAGAATAAGTATTTATTTGTTTATAAAAAAAGAAAAAAAAAGAAGTGAAAATAATAAAAAAAGTTTTTATACTATAAAGAAGTTACGGACGTTACACGAAGTTACGATGGACGAACGGACAGACGAATAGACGAACGGACGGATGAACAGACAACATTGTCTTTGTATTGTTCTGAATATTATTTACAACTAGCTGTTCATACCCGGCGTTGCACGGGTTAAGGATTAAGTTTAATATAAATTTATTTGGGTAAACAAAGGTTTGATTCAAACGGTATAGATTTGCATCGAAAATATAACAGGGGGAGGGGAAAGGGTAAAAAAATAGGGGGTAAGTAGCGAATAAGTATGCAAAATTTGAATCGAATCGGACAAACGGTGTGGATTTGTATAGAGAACAGACAGACAGACAGACAGACATTGAGTTTTATATGTATAGATTTATTTTATCATTAAAGCATTATTTATTATTAATTTATCATAAAAAATGTATTGCGTATTGTACTAAAACTTATTCCAAATTTGTATTTATTGATTTGCATTAGTCTTTATTTTGTTTGGATTCCATTCATAATTTATTTTATCATTAAGGGCCGGTTGTTTCAAGTTGGATTAAAGTAAAAGTTCGTTTAAAGCATAGATTTTTTGTGTTCTACACCAACGAAACGATCCGTTTCTGTAAAAATCTATGCTTTAAACGAAATTTTATTTTAATTCAACGTGAAACAACCGGCCCTAAGTCATTATTTATTATTAATAATTATCAATGAAAGTTACTGTGTAATTTATCTGTACAAACTGCTCATAATAGATCTATAATATATATATATATATATATATATATATATATATCTATATATATATATATATAAAATATATATATATATATATATATAATATATTATCTATTAGAATTGTACCTCTAAGCCACTCTAGGAGCATCTATTAAGGTCAATAATGACCTGTTGACCGTCTGTTTATTAAAAAATAAAGTAAAGTGAAATAAAATAAAACGGCTTCAGTAGGAAAATATGAAGTTCAGTTGACACACTTAGAGATTCAAGAAACAAATTTGTTGCGCGAAAATAAGTAAAATAGGAGAAGCCTTGATATGAAGTTGCATACAGAAGCATTTGAAAATTTTGTTATGGATTACGGCATTTTAAATCGTTTTTTCGTAAGATAATAATTATTTATTTGATTTTTTTTCCGTATAATTTTTAATATCATAGAACTATGTAATTAAGCTAAATTTTGAAAATTTCACACAGAAAAAAAATGTTTAGACGAAAAAAATCACACAATTATTCTAAATTACAGAATTGTTTATATGAGAAACATGTATGGAAATCTTTTAATGGGATGGCCCAGGGCTTACAACGTATAATTTAGCTTAATTAATTAATTATCCTTCTGGAGACAAAATCCAGTAATTGTGTTCTCAGAACACACAGAAGTTGCATAAAAAATATTGTTAAACTATCATAGTTTCTAATTTTGCAACTTCACAATATATATTAGTAAAATTATTGTGAAATCTATTGTATGAAGTGTATTTAAAAAAATAGTTGCGTACTTAATACTTAATTTTGAATATAATTTTAATAGACTTGTATAATTTAAATGAATATTTGGCATAAAAATTGCGAACAAATATCCAACCCAAATAGATAGTAAAATGTAGCAACCCCATTTATTTCACGACTAACTACCCCTGTTCGTAAATGATAAGAACCAAAATCAATATTATTGGTACAGCACCACAGCTGTCACGTGGATGCTGTTACGATGAGGTAGACCGTATTATTATTTGATAATAAATAAAGAAAATTTCTCCACTACGGAATGAACGAGAATTGAATTTATCTCATTGAATTGAATTTCATAATTGGAGATA